>JAQGAF010000368.1:0-55111 GCA_034687865.1 Kryphioiulus occultus
ATCCGCAAATGACTACTAAAACCGGTTTTTCAGGTTTCGGTAGCCATTGCTCACGCGCACATCAATTAGTCAAATTCCATTAACAATTAATTTTTAGGATTGACACCCCCTAATGTCAAGGATAATAAAAACGTCGTAGGCGAAATTTTCATAAAAAGTCCAATTGACGATCCGGACGTCCACTTTCCTTGAACACCTACACCCTCCGTTTATGGGATAGCCCTTAACAGCAAAAAACAGTTTCTATTTGTGACAAAACCGTATTATTCGCTTTTCCCTAGATAGAAATTGTTAACTTTCCCATCAAAAACCCTATCATTATCGCTACTAGACGTAAGTATTTTCTTTCTGTACCGCGTGTTGTAGATGTGGGCTTCCTTACTTATGGGCGTTGTTAGCTAATTCCACCTGATGACGTTGCTAGCAGCAGCAGGAATGGCGGCGGACTTGGGCGGTTTCTGGTAGCTAAGCTTCGCTCGCAAGCGGCTTAGTTTCTGGATAGGCGTAATCTAGTACAAATCAAGCTTACCTGTCAGTGTGCTTAGTTTTCGAACAGGCCTGCTGCTTTGAGCGCACTGGCCTGGGTATATGCTATGCTCCAATCACTCCATCACCTTGCATTATTTGAGTTCGTTTGAAGTCTATTTGTATTTTCCTGACGATTGCTCCGCTTTAGGAGAAAAAAATTACAATGTATTCACGGGAAATTACATGTTTTGCTGTTGCAATTTGCAATCTCATTGAAACAAGATGCTGTTGAGCGCAAACTGTTGCTGGATTGATGGTGATAGCAGAAAGATCTCTGCTGGTGTGCGACAGCATGCTAGCATAGGATGGAATGGGATCATTTGAAGAGTCAGGTGTGAAAAACGACGTAATTTCTCAATGGCCTTCGTACAGTGTAAACAAGGTACGTTATATCACACATTTTGCTGGAAATTTCTGTTATATTTCACAGAACAAACTTGCGTAAGATCATGCGTGCAAGTCAGATTTTCAACCTAGTTGACCTGTGGCCTTTACCTGGGTAAATGCCCTTGCAATTTTAAGCATTGCAGATTCGCTGCTGCCAAGTAGCCGTTGTATGCATTCTAGACATTTTTGAGACTTGTACGATCTAGCAGCTACTGTACATGTACTAGCTCAACGTGATTACAATGGACAAACTGCTATATATAGTGCTAACACTTGTCCATAAATATGAAGGTGACATGGAATGCATTACTTGTGTACAGTATTCCCAATCACCAAACTGTTTCAAAAGTGGTTATTACTACAGTAATTTACAAATGGTAGGCCTGTGTGAGAGCAGAGAGTGAAAGTTATGATCAAGTACACTTCATGTGTCAATTAAGTGTCCTTGCTAAAACCCATGCACTCTAGTGAAGTGAAACTATAAGATGACTTGTTCATAATTCTTTAAATCGGTTTGATGCTCGAGGAAGATAGTTGATCACCCCCCCCCTTTACGGCCTCTTAACTTCAACTTAGTGAAGTAGGACGCAAGGTCTTCACTTGACATGATATGGTGTTGATCGACAAGACTTATCAACGCAACAGGCATGAGAACGTGAGAAGCTCAAACTTTATTACTTTTTGTAGGATAGGATAAATTTCAACGGATAAATGAACAACAATGTGGTGTGTGAGGATGTCAGAGGACCTTTGTCCCCTGAGGAGACCAGGAAATAGTTGCCAGCCTTCGCCTGTGTTGGACCTTATTTACTCCGTCAAACCAAAGGGAGGGATTTACACGTAAGTGTTAATTTTTTGATTTATTTATTATGATCCCACAAAAGGGATGATAACAGCATCAGATAGCAGTTCTCCTCCCCAGGTGGTCTTTTACCTCCCAAATGATAAATCCCCAAAAGGGATTAAATTTCAACTAAGCACCAGAACCGCCAAATTGTAACAATTTGATGGTAACAAAATGATAACAATTTAACATGGGAGGCACATGAAAAACATCCGAAACCACATGATTTGGTTCTTGGTAGAGGCAGGTGGGAAGTCCAACGCTGGAGACATTTGTGGACAGAACAAATACCATCTGTGGACAGAACTGATGTCAATGATGGTGAAGAAACGAGCTTTTCTTTGGTCACTGGACATGATGGTGTTGGTATCATTGGTTTACTCGATAAGATGCAACTGAATCAGGGTGCCACCAGACATGGGAAAGTCGGGGGAATTGGAAAAGCCCGGGAAAACTAATTAAAAAAAACTAATCCAAATTTTCTGTTTACGAATGCAAATGTATGCTTTACCTCCTGTTGATTTACAGTAATTACATAATAGACAATAAATATGGCATTATGACATTGGCATATTCCATATTTTTTCATTTTCAGTTAACATGTTAGGGTGGTCAGGGAAACTTGTTTTAAAACCTGGAATAGTAAAGGGAAGTTGAATATTTCTTCTCCTGGGTAACCCTGTGAATGGATGGAATAACACTCAAGACACACCAAGGAAAAACGCGATAATGAAAAAACTTGGCAGATAAACGTGTTGACTAACCAGTGATGTTATGTTGGTAATTATATACTGTAGTTGAAGACTGCTTTCATGGTTTTGCAATGGATTGTCACTATGAGAGCACATATTGCTGACGAATGAAATTGGTGCAGAACTGTACAATGTGCTTGAAGTCTCTGAGTTTGATGGAATCTCTTTGCTTTGGGTGGGAGTTCTAAGGTGTAATGGTGAGGTAGTCGCATTTGTGAGCAGTGGTTTCATGGAAACTTTGTTCAACTTTTGGTGACTAAGGTTTTCGAGTTGACTTGTTTGCTTCCACTTACAGTTAAGACTAATATCAAGGATAGAAATAGTTGTAGCATTTTGTCGCACACCCCCAATTCCTGAGTTTCTGGAGGTAAGGACTTCCCAGACAGTGCCAGCCATGTTGGGTGGCAGGGTTACCGTATTGGTATCTGTGGGTGGGATTGGATGAGCAGATCTGAGTTCTGCACTCAGAAGTATAATTTATTTGATTTTGAAATTAATGCTGTCATGGTCGAGCTGAGCCCCCTATTATGTTTACCTTTTATCGCCTGTTTTTAAGATGTACAGGTGTAGCGACAACGCCAGGACGCACAATGGGGAATTTGATGCGAAAAGCTGGCCAAAATTATTTATTGTCGTTGTCTCGAATTAATGTGACAAAAACATTCCTTAACTAATGTTACATTCTTAGTAAAGTTTCGAATTTTCATATTGGTTTATTAAAAAACACCTGGTAGGTGTTTGTTAGGTGCTCTGACCGCTTCCTATGTATCTTGTCCAATGGGTAATATGGCATGTTTGATCATATTGAGTGCTATTTGGCGCCAGCTAAAAATTAATTTTTTGTCAAGTATTTTCTCTGCAGAATCAAAAGATAATGTGAAGGTATTGACTATACAGGTGTCATCTAGTCACCAGCTTCACATAATCTTCACTTTAATTTCAGAAACTACTAATTTTAAGAAATTCGTACGAATCAATTGTTAAAATTGTTCAAAATAAAAAGAACATGAGTGTTTTTGGGGTAAGATTTTCTTTTTGATAGCCTATATTTACTGGATGACCTAAGCTTTTAGGTAATACTTTCAATTTTGCTGCACAGTAGTGCACAAATTAACTAAAACCTTAATGTTTAAAATATGTCATAGAAGAGTAAGAATCCATCATAAAAATTAATGTTGCACAGCTTAAAACTCATTCTTATCATAAATACTGCCTACTCCTATATAGTCCTATATTTTTGAAAAAATTTCTATATATTCCTATATTTTACTGCAAACTGCTTTGGCAAAGAAAAATATAATAGATACTGGATAAAATTCATCATCTGAGATCTTTTTTTCTAAAAATTTCGTCTGCCGACGACATTCTGTTGATTATTGATTTTTCCAAGTATGTCTTAAAAATGCGTTGTGCCTGGATTATCTTTGTTTTTTAAACTTCGCCATTGTTGTTCTCATAAATGTTAGTACATGTATTTACACTCAATTCAGTTCAATTCAACTCAGTACCTGAATAAGTAACTGAATACCACGTGGTAGGGGGGTGTAATCCATCAACCCAATTTAATCGGCAATTACCGCCGCATTCGGGTGGATACAACCACCATCATTGTAAAATTGAATTCCTTGAAGCTTGGAAGAGAATTCCAACGTCTGATAGCATGCAAGAAATAAGACCAATAGTATGGATCCGAGTGTGGTAGGAGTTCCATAAGTGGATTGGAATGGCAGGTTCTACCACTGCGGTGGTTTCGTTTAAAGATTCCTTCCACCAAACTAGAATTTCCAGGCAAAGTAAATTTTTCTAAAAGGCTCATGCATTGAGCTTCCTGTCTCGATCGCACCGTATCCCATTGCAGACTTGATCAATTCGGTAATGCTCTCGTCGCGCTGGTATTTACCAGTTACAAATCTAGCAGTTCTACGCTGCATTTTTTCGAGTTCCTGCTTTCGATCCTCCCTGTAAGGATTCCAAATCGGACAGCAATACTCGAGAAGAGGTCGGACTAATGAAAAATATCCAACTTCTTTAACTTTTTGAGGGCAATAGTTCTTAGAATTTTTTATAACTTTAAAAGTGCTTTCAAAATGATTTTAATGTGTTTGATGATTACATGTAAATGCTTTCGCTTAATAAAAGTCATCTAGTGTACCTATAAATTTGGTAGCATTATTACGAGTTTTCTCCTTTGATAAAAATGATGTCTATGCACTTCGGTCCAATTTCAGCAGGGTTGATGTAACCCCGCTATAAAACAGTCAAATTGGGGTCAATCGAAATTCTGCCAATTTTCAAACTTCATGTACGTTGACCTATTTTTAAATTGAACGCCTAGTTTCCACTAAATTAATTCTGAGAGTCAAACTGCTGGCTTCCAAATTTAGCGGCTTTTGTTGTTGCCTTGCAAAACAATTTAGTATATACACGTACTTGTACATTTACGTTGTCCAATTTAAATTAGAATAATAGACCAAAGATTTGCAATACTTTATTGTACTCTTAGAAGTTATTTTGAAACCTAGATGGCAGAACATTTATATGTAGCTCTACTGTATCTGTGGGCAGACATTGTAAATTCATCTAAATGAATTGAGAGACAACTAATTCCCTTATTATGTATTTTTTAAATTTTTTTTTCATCTCATTGTTATATAGAACATTCAATATAGTACCCATGTGCATCATACCTGTACATGCAGCGCTTTACTTTGACTCGTTTTCATCGAAAAAGGTTCAGTTTGATATTTATGTGATTTTGTATCCTCTATACTAGTAATCAAATTTCTTGATAAACTGGATACGTTGAACAATTTTTTTAATAAATCAACTTGCTCAATCCCAAAAGTTGGTGCTATCCGATATTTTCGTTTGAACTTCAAACGAGTGTAGTCTCCCGGCATGCACGACACTTGCATTATTGACGAAAGCTGGAATTATGTCATCCATCATTCACTTACATGTATGCGTGCTTCGTAACATTGGTATTTTCAGTATCAAATCGATGGTGCATTGGGCCTGCAAATAAGATGTGATTGTTCGAACTTTTAGTTTGCTTTGCATTTCATATTGGAGTTATTAGCCAAAAAAAAAAAAAAAAAATTCTTCAAATTTCTTGTGCAGCCATCTAATCGTTTATGTTGATTATTCGCCACAGGTAATTATCAAGGCATATGTTAGCAATATTGATTCTCTTCTGCTGATCTTTGTTAATGAGCCAAACATCATTAAAGCTCAGCATCATCTACAGGTATGAAGCACATTTGCACAGCCGTTTGTGGATTTTTCACAAGAATTTTCAAGTTATAGCAGATATCGCAGTAATGGTGTCATGCAGTCTATATCAAAGTACCAGGTAATTACAAAGGATGGCAACAATGTCAATACATAATCAGACATCTGTTAGTTTTCGATATTGCTTCCCCCCCCCAAGTGATTCTGCATTGAATTGAATCGAGTCATAGGTTCTCTTAATGTCTCCATAATGAGTTTGTGATTTTTTGTGGCCTTGTTGTTAAAGATAGGGCAATCGAGTTTGATGATATCAAATAAGCATCTCTCTAAGTTCTTTTCCAGTAGTGAAAATTCTGTTCAGTCCAGATATGTTTCCGCCTTCCGCATCTAGAGGGCGCTGAGTCGTAAAATGGCATCTTCCAACCCAGCGCCCTCTAATCGGCGGATGGCGGAAACATTTCACCGTTGGAAAATTCCAAAAAAAAACTATAAGAGATGTTTGTTTGATTTAATTAAACTCACTCGCTAAACTCCAATAATACTACCGCAAAAAATGCATGAAACCACTGCAGTCATTTGTAACAGATCCCGGTTTTATATGAATTAGTAAATAGAATTTCCATGTTTTGACCAAATGTCATTTTCTCGTTGATATGATCAAATTTTCTTGTCGGTCGATCCTGCAAGCACAACATTCAGTGTCGCAAAAAGTATAAGCTTCATAATTTACTTTTTTCTCAATTCCGATTGACATTAAGAGTTATTGGCTCAAGACGCATTTTCTGTGCTGTCATTATTTTTCTTGGTTTTTTGTTTGTATGTTTTCAATTTTTTATTTCGCCCTTGTCCGTGTGGCTTTCCCATTATTTCCTCCAGAGAGAAGTATCATATGTTGGCATTTTCTTCGGCCAAACATTCATCATTTTTCTCTTTATGTTTTTGACAAGAAATTACTACATGCGCCGTGCGAGTTTATCATGCGGCCCTTCATATTAAAATCGTTGTTGCCTAAACATTTTTTGCTCATATGTCACAAACAAACACGAGCCTTTTGAATGTCATATTTTCGAGGGAGTTTCTTCTTCCCTTTTTTTGCAGCCCTTAATTTCCTAGACTAATGTTGTGTCCAACAATGGCGAGGAAATAGAAAATACCATGAATCGCAATGCAGTAAACGAAATAGCGTGAGCGTTTTCACATTGGCTCGCTGTCACCATTGCCATGGCAACATTTTAATCAACGTACCAAAGTCAAGTCCTCTTTGCTTATTTCACTTTGGACCTCCTACCTCTGGCCACGTTGGCTTTTCATTTCACGCCCCATATCATAGTGTTAACCCTGTAGCCTGCATACAACCTTTAATGTTATGAATACAAAAAAGTAAAATCCACTGGGAATTCACTTGCCAGAATAATTGTTAGGTTTCGTTTCGTGGTGTTATGGTTGGCAAAATAATGAACCTTTGATCTTTTAGGACTTCTACTCAACGCCTAGTGTGTTTTAGTAAAGTGTGTGTAATTAATGCTTAATTTTTGAATGGAGATGTGGGTTTACTTGGTCGAACGCATTTCACTTCAAAAAAACTACATGCATATTGAAATGCTTTCCTGATGTGTCAGCATATTTTCAACATTATGCTTTTACATGTATATGTATATTGAATTGGAATTCCCGGCAAACTTCAAGTGGTAAAATTTATCGTAAGGCTGATGGTTTCCCATTAATATTTATTGAAAATCTGCTCGATAAATAACATGGTTTTGAAGAGACCCTAACTGTCTGCCTTTGAAAGATTTTTTCGCATTCATCCATAATTTCGTGAAGCGTATGAATTATTTTGTTTGCTTTTATTACATACAGCATACATGTATTTAATTGTATTCGGTTCGATATTCATGTGCGGTGTATGGATTTCGTTGTAATCTTGGACTATATTATCAGTCCAGTGGGTGAAATCGACGTAGTGATTTGGGATCATATGGTGACTTTCTTCACAATTTGCTTAGTAGGAAACCAATTTTCATGATCTACATGGTCTACATAGGTCTACATATTACGGTTGTTGCTGTATAGTCGAATTAACTCTCGTGTACTGATTAGTTTTTGAAACAGGCTCCGACTGCCATTTCCAGTTACATTTTGTCAATTATTGGATTAGAAATTGGTTTATCGCCTTCAATCTAATTGCAGTAAATTTGCAAGTCTTCGATCGTATATATGTACATGTACTGTATATCATCCTTATAGATTTCCCTCAAGAATTGGCCCATAGCGTTTGTTGCTGACTAAGTTTTCTTTCAGCTTCACATAACACCACGCATACATTTAATTCTGGTTCCTTTAATTTTTTACGCACTGGTTGGGGGTCGGTGTATAAACTTGATTTAGTTTCCCTCGTTTAATTTGTGGTGGAGTTGATTACCTTGTTAGCTACAGTACATCACCATACCAAAGGGGCTAGCCGTATATTTTACTGCTTTGCCAAGCGTGCTAATTTGAATACTTGCTTAGATTACGTTCCTGCATTAACGAAATGAATTCCTAACGATGCTGGTACGGTTTTTAATTATCTTAGTGTATCTTTCGAAAAAGTTGACTTCGTTCCATGCATTGTTACGTGATAATCTAGACAAAAATCCTTTTTTTTCTAAAGATTTCAATTTGTGCAGTGTTGAAAATGGCGTTATATAAAATTGTTATAATTAATCTGGCATTCTTTGTCGGTGTGCAAAACGTCAACCTACTCAGGAATGCAATTGAGTTAAAAACAATTAAGAATTATGAAGGATTGATGAGTGTAATTTTCAAATACAGTATGGGTTTAGGATATTAATTGTTTTTTTGGAATTTCGTGAGTGCACTATAGGTGAAACACATTTACAGCATTTTTCAACTTCCTATAGTTTTCGTGTTTTTCAAATAGGTACATGTATGCAATATTCAATTAGTTTTCTTCCAGTCCTAAAAATCGTTAACTTAATTCTGAGCTTCTTGAAACCTTTATTGACCTTTTTCAATATTAGATGGCTGCATAAGCTCGCATTATTGGCTTTTACATGTACATGTGCTTTCATTACATTGAACTTGCTTTTCTGTAAAGGAAAACGGACGAAGTCGATAAAGAATTACTGTCTACCAAAATAAGATTTTGTGTGTTTACATTTCAGAAATTGTTCTTTTATTAAATTTAGTTAAGTGGGTTACCTGCAGTAAGTTGTCTTGGTCTAGACATTCCACTTTAGGTTTCAACCATTAATTTCGTTGAATATTTAAGTAAGTAATCTCATTAGCACATTGAGTGATTTGAAATTATTTTAGCTTGCATGCTTTAAACTGAAATGGAGGGCATCAAAATTTAATTCAATTATCCACTTTACCGCCTTTCTTTAAAACACTTCCAGGTAGTTTAAATGTTTACGCAAGAATTGCACTGACTTAGAATTGCATTAGGAAACCCTACTTAGACAAGTTTTGATCTGCAATGATGTTCAGGTGGCCTTTGATAAAATGAAATTGATAGATATCAGAGGATATAGGGGGTGCAACCTGAAGAGGCTCACTTTTACACAACCTCCATTAGTTTGCACTGTTTTCACCCCGACAGGGTTGAACCATTGCATCGTTCTGCTAAACGCCAAAATTTGACCTATTCATAGGCTTGAGGTAAACAACATTTGAATTTATTAGGCCACGCAATGTTTTTACTTTCCAGAATGATCCATTCTCAATGCTCCTGTGCCCACAGAAGCCGTGCTTTTATGTTATTTTTTGCAATCAGACGTGGAGTTATCACTGGCCCTCCATTGCGGTAGTGCATCAGTGATACTGTCTGGCAAGTTGTACGTTTAGAAATATTTTTTCAAGCATTAGGGTTTAATTCTGTTGAGAATTGTTTGCTTGTTATCTTTCTTTCAGTCTGGACAATTCATGACAGTCATTGAACTTGATTGAAGAGAGTTTTTGGATCATAGTATTGATAATCACTGCATCATTTTGTGTGATCATACTATTCAAGGCACGACGTTAAAAGCCCAAAAGCCCAAAAACGTTAAAAGCGTGTGAAAAGCCCAGAAATTTCTGACACCTTTCATTTTGCCAATTTTCAAACAAGATAACCATAATATTAAACTCGCACAATCCATCTTGGTAGCCAGATGTCAAATTTATGTTCGAACGGTTTAATTCTCTGCAAGTGATGAGAAGTTATGAGATATATTAAACTTGCCATCCTACCAAACTTCCATTCTCCTTATTTGGAATCCTAACCATAAAGAAATCTTTGCATTTGATATTTTTTGTTTGGCCATACATGTCTGACCATATTTTACAAACTTGAACAAATATTGATGTACAAGTCACAAATGTATGGACTGTTCAAATCTGGGCTTATATGTACGAGGGCAGTTCAAAAGTCATTATTTGACAGCACGATTATCGGTGACCGTTGATGAGTATTGTTGATGAACCAAGCAAAGCAATATTAACGGTCGTGTGATGGACCCAGGAGAGGGTCCCTCCCTCGTCCTGTACGTCATCAAGCCCAAGTTTAGTTAAGGTTAAAGGGAAAATTGATCAGCTAGAGCAAAACACATAATATTCAGCGTTGAACAAATTGAAGATGGTGGAAATATAGGAAGCAGGGCACGTATTGGATGGATGGAAGGAGAGCAATAGCATTGGCAATGGTTGGGAAATGCGTGGATTAAGTAGTATCAAGCGAGATTGCTGTTGTTGAAAATTGCAGGAAGCCACAGGAAAAGTGCGCAGCGAGCATTTTTACAGCCCCAAGCTGGATGAGCTGATGTTATTACATTTTCGACAAAATGCGACGTCGTCAAAGAGATTGAGAATGCTTCGTGATTAAAACAAAATGAAAGAGAAAGGCGAGGCCCCTAGAGCAATACATGGAAATAGACTGCAAAATGAAATGAGGGGGAAAAATCCTGAGCATTGTTACAGGAATTATTTCTTCTAAAAGCTGCATGTACCACTTTTATCTCATGATCGCAATATGTATTGAAACGTTCGCAGCCATGTTACTACGAAGCTCGATAGTTTTCCATGTTTCGTGAAAAATGGCCCATTGTGAGGCCCCCTGCAGCGTGAATTGCAAATAGACCATGCTGCTAGTAAATAATGTAGATGCAATTTTTTTGGATTGTAAACGACACTAATGGACCCAGCGCCTTCTGGTGGTTGTTGTTGGGCGTTGTTAATGGGGGACCGTCTAGATTTTCCAGCGCCACCTACATGTATGACACGTTTTGCTCAACTTGAGATTTCCTACTCGGCTCCCCTGAAGAGTCAAGAATGAAACTTGACCTACATGTAGTTGTCAGGACTTTTCATTTTTGTGTTTATCGTAACCTACACTAATCTAAAATTTTAATGTATTTTGCTTGCCCCAACGACAGGCAATCACTGCCAGCCTACGAACCGCTAGGAGAAGCCCACTTACATTATTGCAGGGTCCCCAATTTCAGCAAAGTCAGGGGGAATCAGGGAATGTCATGGAAATGAAAATATTACAGGAAATTCGTGCGAACTCATGAAAAGGTCAGGGAATGTCAGGGAAATTAAAATAGTTTGCATCAGACTATTAATTAGTCAACATATTTTATAGTAATGTGTTAAAATCCAACATTTTTATTATTATTTTTAGAAAAATCTCATGTAAAATATCAGGGAAATGACTGAAAAGTTGTCAGGTAATGTCTGGGACATCGACTTAAAAATTTGAGTGAGAACCCTGCATTATCTAAGCTGAACAAGTGAAGCAGGCTAGGCATACACCGCAATATAGCCGATTTTTTCGATTCATTTAGATTCAGTCGAGCCTCTTCAAGCTATCTGACTTTAATCGATTTGATTGTGATATTTTTTAAAACAGTGTTCGTGCCATTTTGAGCACTTTAAACCTTACGTGTGTTTTCAATTTCCTGCTTATTTATAGCTGCGGCCCAAAAATAGTATCAGCATAGTCGACGAAAGCTTAATAGTTAATAATATAATGACCTATTTTCTCACGGAATAAATGTCCCAACTTTTTTGTATTAGAAGCGTGCCTCGTAAGGGACATGTTGAAGTATCTTTAGTCAGTCATTTATTTTATCAGAGGAAGAAAAAAGGCAGCCCTTCCATTTAATGCTTGATACGATGATTGGTGACAAAATGCAATTAAGCAGGATAAACTCTGCATTGCGTATACTTAACCGATTCTTCTGAAATTCAATTACTTATAGGAGCACTAAGGTGCACAAATGGCACAAATGAAAAAGGACCAAGAGCGCTTTACGACCCAGTTAAGGGCCTACCTGAAACCATTATATAGGAAATCTTTTATATTCGTTGGCCCAAATTCCTGGAATTTAGTTGAAATCCTGGCCAATTGTGTTTTGACAAAAGTGTTCACGACCAGTGGGAAACGATACTCGAAATGACCATTCCTCAGAAAACAATGACGTGATTGGCCAACTTCTATTTGCAATAAAACGTGACTTGTTTATATACGGCTTGCCAACATCATGTCAAATATACCATCGACCAAAGTTTTCCGAAACTCGATAAATGTAACGCAAATGCCTGGTTTTAAACGTGCTTTACAATTAATCTCACCACATGATGTGCTTATAGTTAGATATATATAGTTATCCAAAAATCTTGAGTTCCGATTCTGTTTTTGAAAATCGAATTCCAAATGTTTTAGGTGAAAGCTCTGAAACAATACTTAAGCTCGTACAAATTTCACTGAATTTATTGCTTGCATTAAGCACTCTCGATTTAATTCAATTAGGGTTTAAAAGTCTTATATAATTAAGAAATAATACTTAAATTGTTTAAATTTATCTATTTCTTCAATGTATGGGGGTGTTTGTAAAATTTTAATTTCCTTTTCTAATTTTTACCAATGGAAAATGCCATAAAAAGTGCGTCATTTCCAACAATCCTGACTAAGTAAAGTCTTCAAATATAATGGGGATACAAATGGGGAAAATATAAAAATTCATGGAAAAACCTGAAAAGTCAGGCTATTTCGTTTTAAAAAGTAGTTGGAACATTGTAGCAACAACTAGTGTTCTATTTTTTGCATGTTCTTCTTTATAGTTAAATAGTAGAAGGTTTTCGACAAATACATAAATACGCGACAGGTTCATTTTGAACTTGCACAGTAGGACTGGCCTACTAAAATCATGTTAGTTTATGTACTTGGAGTTTTTATACATGTACGTAATTTTTAGCTCCATTTCAATTTTGACCAATGTTTCCTTCAGATTATTTCAGATGATTTAAAATCTATAAAACTTCGCTGAGATCCATGGTTTTGAAAATTGGAATATTGTACAGTGAATTGTTTAATTAAAATTTACTTTGTTCTCATATACAATGAAAGAGTGATATTTTGGCATTTTGGAAATTCGATGTACATATTAGAGCCTTAGATATCTCAAGTGACAATGCAAGCCATTGTGGTAAAAGGTAGAGCAAAACTATGTGAATAACATTGAAATACTTTTAAGTGAATTTTTAGATATGGTAGTTTAGTCGATTTACTTGAATGCTAAAAACTGAAAATACATAAATGTTTTGGTTATTTTTGTTAATATTACTGACCTGTGGTCTAAAGTACTTAGTATACATGTACATATATGAATTACCTCTCATAACCTGAAGATTACTCTCATCAGTTCCATTTATGTTCAACGTTTTCAGGCATTTGGAGAGTATGGTCTGAGGTACCTAAATAAGTTTCTAGCGCTCTTATAATGCGCAAATTTGAGACACTTTTCCGTTGGGAACTATATAAACACGTATTTGCTTACCTAACAAGTAAGCCCTGAGTTTGCCAGCCTAAACATTTGTTGATTTTGGGTTTTCATTGTACGAAGTCCTCGCCTCTGAAGGAACCATGATGGCTCAGCAAAATCCTGTCTCAAATCCCACTCTGTTCAATTTCCCTGGCAAAGTGAGCCATTTTCGGAGTAAAAAAATCCCTTTGGAATTTTTCATCTTTAAAGTGTCCTGATCAGTGATGTATCCATCGCCTTCTCGTTTCTGATCGTGATTATACATATTCGTTATTATCTTGGCATATTGTTCCTGCGAAGTATAGGCAATCAATATCGGTTTTTATCTGCAAATAAAGTCTTCGGCATTTTTTGTGCAAAAAAGTTCAGGCCTGCATTGCAGGAGCATAATACGTTTTGTCCCTTGAGTGATAACAGCCGCAATACATGAGGCATATGCTAATGCTTTCTCCTCCAAAGGCCTATTTCAGACAGTTTGGCTTTGTCCCCAGAACTGATAAATGTAAGGGGGTCGAGCAAATGACGTCGTCTTGCGACGCTGAAAATGCTGAGAAATGATCTGTCTGGCCATGTTTGCATCGCTGTCACGTAAAATAGGCATTTGTTATATTAGCTGATCATTTAATTAACAAAGCCAACACCCCAATGAATGCCAACTAAGTTGAATTATGAAATCCACTTTACTCCACATTCAATAGGGAGAGATTTTGGCGAGCGAACACGAGCTTATTTTGGTCAACTTTTGAATTGTACAATACTAAGTTGAACTGTCGCGTCATTGGTCGATGATTGCAAATCCAATTTAAGGTGGTTAACTATCACATTTTTTCCAAGTAGCTATCAAATATTGGGATAAGCTTATAAGTCCTCCATTTCATCAAAATAAGCTGATGGTTGCAGCCCTTTAAGGCAATTTTCATCTGCCTTGTGTACTAAAGTCTCTCTGCAGGCATGCTATACAGTGTATATCATTAGCAAAAAAATAGCCAATTTAAGTTGATCAAACCGGCGCCTAATATTTACTTTGTGACTATATACTGTCCAATAAATTATACGAGCTTCCTATTGGGTAAAATGTTGTCTTTTTTATGTGTTATGATAGCAGTATCGAAAAATTCGTATCAGGAAATTCGATTTGTTAGATTACAAAACTTTGTAGGTAGTATGTTTTTTGTTGGAAAATAAGTGCTGTGAAGTCTTTCTAACACTTAATTAAGAACTGTTTCCATGGTTTTCATTCTCAGCTTATTGCGATAAATAAGTAGTCACTTTATTTCAAAAACAGGCTGACAAGCAGATGCTAGTTTTACGAATCCTTGCAGAATAAGGAGATGTGATTCTTATTCGTATGATTTTATAGAACTTTTCACAGTCTGCTATTATAATTTAGATGCGGTAGTAAAGGTACTTCTAGAAAGCATAACGGAGAAATGTTTAAAAGTTTCTTTATCACTTTACAGAACTAGTCGGTGTCCAAATAAGATTATTTATGTGATTGATGGCGAATTTGTAACGTAAAATGACAGGATAGGACTTACAGGCCTTAATACCGTTTTGATTAACTTATCTTCTGATATACTTTTGATTTTATTGATTTTTAATATAGCCTTAGAGACAATTCTGGTGCAGCCAATTTTGTTTTTATGTACACTGAAGAGCTTAATGCTTATAGACCTGTGTTATCTTGTTATTTCTAACAATGGCAGCGATCTTTTTTCGTTAAAGAAAAAAGTCCGTGCCTTTTCTAATGCCGCATTTGAACGATCCATTTTCTATTGGTCAAATCTAATCTACTCGGTTGATCCAGCATGGCCATGGTCATTAAATGTAAAACCAAGTAGCCTCGTTCAAAGTTACAGGACAGATTGATTTACAATGAGGAATTATGGGATGAATGAGGGCTTTCTTCTCGGATTACCAATCGGTCTTCATTACTTTTTTTGTTCGTTTCTGACAAACGCAAGGGCTTTTTTGTTTCAATCTTATCTGTAAACATGCAAGCGTGCCAGAGACAATGGAAGTTTTGGCTTGGATAAAAAATCACATCTTTCGACGTATTGATTTTCATGCATGTCGATAACCCTTTTCAAAAAATGATTGTTTTCTGAAGAGTTTTTAAATAGTGTTATCATTGGCATGAAAGCCATTGAATACGCAGCGAAATTTGATACGTGAAGATTGTGGGATTTCTGATGGGGTGATGGTTAAAAACAGTCGGAAACATTCAACGCTTTTGTGCAAATACAATGCGGTAATCCTATACCGTAGTGATGAACTTTCAAATTTACCAATAACAAAACCGCGTATCAATGACATAAGCAGTAGACTTGAGGAAAGCGTCGTGGTCAAGGAATTTGCTTACTAATGACTTGTTTGGCATAAGTAGTTTTATTTTCAAGAAATAATAAAAAAAATCAGAAACATCATGTGCATTTCACAGTAAGAGATTTGCAAATTTGAACGTGCTCCATTATCCTACAGCTTGAGCTTTCGTGATCTGTCACTAAGATAACAAAAAATGTCATTTCTCAAATTATGCTTCAAAGTTTGAATTTGTTGTAAGAAATATTTACCAATAAAATAAAATACTTGTATGTTATTATACATGAATAGTATACCATCTACAAAATTGTTTGCAAGAGCACGCTTTAATGCATTATTTGCAATCTACCGGTATTTTTAATATGTTGACAATGAACATATATTCTCAATACTTGAGTTTTTATCAAATATCAATGAATAAGCTAATAAAGTTTGTCTTGCAATTGACGAACAAGGTATTTGGATACAACATAATTGGTCTATAGCCTTTATATTGCAGCATATTTTAATATATTGCAATTAGGGTAGCAAAATGGTTGTTAGGTTATAATATTTCTGACGAAATCGTAGATCCTTGAACTTAATTGGAGAGTTGATTGCCTGCTGTGGAAAGGTAAACTCGTTAATAAATTTGAATTTCAAATGCATGCATAGCTTCGTTTTGTAACCTCCAGTTTTGATATAATTAATTCAACGAACTGAATATTCAATGACATTTTCTCCTTTAAAATTAATCGAAGATTTGCTGTTAAATTGCGTGCATCCATAATTTATCGAGCTGTTGTTTTCAATATTTCGTGTCGTGTGATCCTCGCATTAGGAGAAACCTAATCCCAGCGCCAGACTCCAGCCTTATAAATAATTTGTAGTCAAATCATGAATGAAACTTAATGAAAAGAGTCTTGTGTGATTTTACTGTTTTCCTGTGCGGAATTATTGATGAGATAACGTGCTAACTTCATGCCACTTCTCCTTGCTTTATCGAGATCTAGTCCTTGACAAGGCGCTGATTGAAACCGTGATTAAAATTTCAATGAATTTTGAACAACGAACAGCTTCGAGTTTGCCATTTGATCACAAATGGCATGATCAGTACACTGAACCAAATTTGGATTCGAAGAAGGGAGAAAGCGTAAAATAGTATATACCTATGGTGGCCTACATCAAATCTGGGACGGCGAAATTAGACTGCAAAAAAACAAATTTGAATTCCTTAACGGCTATCATTGTAGAAGAACAGATTGCTTGCAAATTCATGAAATTTGCAGTAATTTGACTTATTGATCGAGCGCGATTTGCGTATACAGGGTGGGTTTAAGAATGTATGGCCAACAATGCTCCATAACACAATGACAGATTGATGTTTTAAGAACTGGTATCCGTTAAAAACGTTGTAAAAATGGTTTTGAATAAATTAAGCCATAAAGCCAAAACTTATTTAATAGAACAGGTTGTCTCTATCTGTGTTGTTGAGAACTATGAAATTACATAAGAGGACGGTGTTTGAACATTTTTCACTTTTTGGTATTATTTCAGGTTGAGAAACACAACTAAAGTTAAAAAGAGCAAAACCACTTTTTTGCACTCATTATCACGGTATTGTCACAATGTATATATATTGTAATACAAATGTATAAACGTTTCTCAACATCGATGCAAGTTTCAAATTAATTCTAAATGTCTTTAAGAGAATTTGGGAATTTTTTTTTACAATAATCTCCATATATAATTTTCATCAAAATGCTGATAACACATTTCCGATTGGTAGGTGTAATTTTCAAAGCACAAGTATATTCACTGCTCTGAGACTGCCTTGAGATAGTCGGGCCATATATTGATTTCAGATTTTAATTTTCGATTCAGGAATCCTTTAATGCTATGAACCTCGTTAATCACTCGCCTTAATATTTGATATTAGATCGCTTCAGAAATCAGAGGGCGCCACTGGTTAATGACATATACTTTTTGGCCATTTTTATTCATCAATGGTATACATGTCCAAATCGATGAGCGAAATTTGGCACTTCATTTTGAGATCACATTAGGCCGTTATGAAGCAGCAAAAATGGAGCAGGATGAGTTGATTTCGTTGGATATTTGAACGGATAATTAATTAAAATTCCCTTTGTGCGCATTCCTAAAGAAGGCCCACAAGCTTTTTTCGTGTCTCATCCTCAGAATTTCAAGAATTAATTCTTAATCAAAATGCATTTTATGTGGTTTGGGGGCACGATGTCCTACTTTTTACGATGACGTCTTTAATTGAGACGATCTCATTTGACATTTAAGTTTGTTCAAATTTAGAAATTATTCTGTGAACTCCAAACAAGCGCCTTGAAGCTTATCAAAATTTTGAAAACGTGTTGTTTTCACAACACGGCATGGAACACGGCATGTTCGGGCATGGAATATACATGTACTAAGACTTTTAACTAAATTCATTCCCCTTAAGACATTGCCAGTCTAATCCTTAGCTTGATTAAAATCAATATATCGAGTTTTCCTGGCAATGACACTCATGGTTGTTGGAAGTCCAAAAATAGAAGCGCTGTTAGTTGAATCTTGTAGTGTATTGCAACGTGCTTTCAATGTTTTAAACAACTCACTTGCACTGAATAAAACTCAAACACTGATTTTGATAAATACTATCAATATTAGGCTAAGGTTCCCTAGGAAAAAAGTTTCAGAGAATAACACGTTCAAATTAACGACACAAGAATAGGATTAATAAGTTCTATTTAATTACCCATAGCACATGGCTGGCTCTTCCTTAGAACCCGAGTTATAAGGGGGAAAATGCTAAAAATTGTAAAATCCACTTATGCAAAAGTTCGCTATAGAAAAAACGATTCACAGAATAACACGTTCAAATTAACACTACTAGATTAGGATTTATACTTTCTACTTAATTACAAATACTACATGTCTGGCTCTTAATTAGAACTTTAGTTATAATGGACAAACTGCAACTAAAATGCTAAAAATTGTAAAATCCACTTAGGTAAAAGTTCGCTACAAAACAAGTTTCACAGAAAACTACGTTCAAATTAACAACTATAGATTAGGATTAATACGTTCTATTTAATTACCAATAGCACATGTTTGGCTCTTAGTTAATACCCAAGTTGTAATGAGAAAATATGCAAAAATTGTAAAATCCTCTTAGATAAAAGTTCGCTAAAAAAATTTCAATGAATTTCACGTTCAAATTGACGACACTAGATGAGGATTAATACATTCTATTCAATTACCAATAGCACATGTCTCGCTCTTAGTTAAAACCCGAGTTTTAATGGAAACACTGCAAAAAAAAGGTAAAAATTGTAAAATCCACTTATGTAAAAGTTCGTTAGAAAAAAAGTTTCGCAGAATAACATGTTCAAATTAATGGCACTATATTAGGATTAATACGTTCTGTTTAATTTAATACGGTCTGTGAAACGTTTTGTCTAGCAAACTCTTAACTAAGTGAATTTTGCAATTTTTACCTTTTTTGCAGTGTTTCCATTATAACTTGGGTTCTAAGTGCCAGACGGATGCTATTGGTAATAAAACTGGTTTGCGAGTTATTCATTTGATTCCTGTTGATTTTTGTAACATCCAAAATTTCCAAGTACGAATGGTGCTGCTGTGTGACGTAAATTAAATGATTGAAACATGCGTAGAAAACGATTCCGCAAAAATTTTTAATCGATTTTTTAGTCACCTGGTATACGTAAATGATAAGTAAAACATGAGTGTATTGAAGCATTTTAATAATTTTCTTATGCGGGCGAGAAAAATTAAAATAAAATGGAACATTTGGTAAGATTTAAGTTGTTACTTCATAATTTCGTAAGTTTGAATGTCTTGGTAAACGTGGTCATCTGGGTTGCTGCTGGCCAATCTTCTTCTGATAGGTCCAGTGTGCATATTTGGGCTCATTATCTGCGCTGGTTCCAGATAGTCGGCAGTGACACTGGTTTGCGAGTTATTCATTTGATTGCTGTTGAGTTTGGGAACATTCAAAATTTCCAAGTACGAATAGCGAGGTTCTTCGGGTATGGGAAGAGGCCTTAAGCAACCCTGCCTTAAACTTTGTAATTTCATGTCTGATACGACAAATTCTGCGCTAGGGTGTCTCTGAACACGAGTTCTACGTTTTCTGTAAGATTCAAAAAATGTGACTTTTAAAGAGTTTATGGCTTTGCAGTTCATAAAATGAGAAAAATGTATTTCATGATAAATTATAAATTAACGGATTATTATAAACACTAGCCACCTTTCCCTACTGCTTTAAAGATATTGATGACATAATTTAATTAAAAATAAATTCAGTGTTTTTCTTATATAAATTAATCATTATTACTGTAAATATCTTTACCTTATGCAAACAATCACAATGGCAGCTACTGCCAGAATTGCAACACTCGTTATGCCAGCTATTAATATAATGTCAAACAACTTAGTTGATGTTGTCGTTGTCGTCACGTTGGTTTCTTTTTGGCAAATTTCTGTACGAAGGTGAAATATTGAATATCAGTAAGCGTGTTCATAATAAACAATAATCATGTACAATACAAAACTATTTATTGCAAAAATGTTGTTTCATGCAAACGTTGCTAAAAATAATTATCCAACAGCTATAACACGAATCTGGCCTGCGAAAATTGAGTAAGAAACATGTCATCACCTCCATTTAAACATGTAATATTCATTTTGCAATGTATTGTGTATATTTGCGCTAAATGACAGAGAACGTATTGACGAACCACTTACCAGTTACAGTTTTAATTTTAGTTTCTTCACATACATTTTCCATGCATTTTTCGGCTAAGTGAAACAGGCTCAAAAATTCTGGATCTGTAACTTCTTCGAATACGATTTCATCTTCGCAGGATATTGGGTTGGAGATGTTTTCGCTATCACTCTTATTAAATGATCCGGTTGAAATTTGCTGAAAGAACACTGATTGCCTCCAAATTAACATTTACCCTTAGCCACTATTTATTGTTCGACTTAATATTGCTCATTCAACTATATGCTTAATGGACACGAGTCTAGAAGTTGTGATTTTGAATTTTCAACTTTTATAAGGACTTTGAACATGCATCTTTACTAACTTTTACGACTCGTTGGAAAGTACATGTATATGGATAAAGAAATAATGAAACAATGACATTGCATTTAATATGTATTATAGTTTTTAAGCATTTTCACTTTCTCGATATAAGCTTATCTACGAGTCTTCTGGTGAAAAAACGTTCAAAATTCTGTTTAGAATTGTTATATTTTCTTGTACGAGAAGTTATTATGCCAACCAGTCTGATACATATTTAAGAGAAAGCGTCGTAGAAATATAGCACAAGGTTAAGCTACGTAGTGTTGTTGACTAATCATTGAACATACTCAATTTTGACATTTTCAAAATATAAAATATCGAGCAATTAGCAAATTAGTGAAACTGTACTTACCACTTAGGTTTAATAAGGCAATCATTTTCCGCTTGATTCGATAGCTAATTGTTTGACATATAGCAAGATAATTTAGATGTTTTGAAACCTGTTTTTTTGGGAAGGATGTGACTAATTCTGATTAGTTACGCCTACAGGATGATTACTTTCTTCGAATTTGGAAACGAAAAGCTTTTCCGCTTCTTGTTTGGCGGATTCAACTTCACGTCAGATTATTGCACAGATAATATGTACTGAAAATTACGTTTTATTACTGATGCATTTGTGAAAAACGTATGGATCATGATATTCCTCCTAGCACAAATTGTTGCTTATTTGATTAACTAAATACTAGTTTCATTTCAGAATCATGAGACGCTTTTCACTTCTAAAACCCTTTTCATTCTGGCGGTGAAACCTATAAGTTCGAGATATCTTTATACTTATAAACCAGCACCTGCACTGCAAGTAGTCTTTTATGGAGTGCTCAAATGGATTGCATTTCATTGACATGAAAATATATTACTCGTCCTGATTCATTTCTAAGAATATATGAATTTTTATATAACATTGCCATAGTTGATACATTAAATTGCGGTCGTCAAATATAGTGTACGATTTGACGACTCCGCTGTTTGGTAAACCTGTGTATTACCAGCTATATTGTTTCTTACAAATTTATAGCGTTGCAATTTGAAATTTAATCTGCTTTGCATCATGAATTAAAGTCGAATTACTGAGATGCATTGCATACTGGATATACATGTAGGTTAACAGCCTTCCCGGTAATTTATTTAAACATAAAGTTTTATAATTCAATTATATGGTTTGGTTTTATATTTCTTCGTAAATATGTGAATCTGTATACTTGTGAGATTCAACTGCTCTGTTCATTCCTTTTTCATTTTTCCTTAATTCAACTGGGGGCTGCAGTGGCGCCATCTCGCTGGGCATTGGAATCATGTAGGTGGCGTGAGGATCGTATGCCAGTTTGACGCCTAACTTAGGATTAACATTGGGGCGCAGACTTGAACGCTTCACAATGACTTTATTTCTGCAAAATAAAAAATTATAAGTGCGTGTAATTAGCTTACTTCGATGTGACCCTTGTTATAAAATTGTATTAATCTTATAATCAATCAATCACTTTGATATCAAACGATAAAGTATCTGTATGTTCCTCCGTATAAAACCAATAACAAATATAAATCTTACGAATTTTTTTCTGATAAATTATATAATCCACAGCGCATGATCTATAGCAAGCATAATATATTGAATAATTTAAATACGTGGAAATAATCGTTTTCAGACTTACAGAAAAATATTTTCAGTTTTTAATTGTGTTTATACTCCATGTCCACCCAATTAACCAATTAATAATTCAAATTATTTAAGAGTGCTTGCTTCCATACCTTACTACAACACTAACATAGTGAATGAATCAGGAAAATGGACACTCTTCCGAAATACAGTATCACCGCACCAAATAAATAAATGTTTACAAAACATTGTAAGGGAGGGGGGTAATGGTATACCTAAAATTAACATGTTAGAAGATCGGGTGTGAGGGGTATTTGAAAACGAAATTGCTCTCATTTTAATGTAACGTAAATCCAATAAAACGAATAATGCAACTTGAATGTAAGTTCCATTTAAGCAAAGGATTCTTTGTCTTTGGGATCGTCATCATGGGTAACATTAAGGTATGTCCCATCGTCCGTAGTATTGGGGCTAGATGGAGCACTGGGCAGTATTGGAGGTCCATCAGTGGGGGTCAAGTCGGAGTCAACTTCAAGGGACTGGTCATTTTCGTGACCGTCTATAGTGTCGTAAAAGTGGGGCTCTGCGTAAATGTGAGACTCTGGATCCCGTTTCCAAGAGCCAGATTTTGCCCTTAATTGAAATGGACGAGGTGGCAGCGAAGGGTTGTAGGGTGCTTCCAAATATAATGGTGGGTTTAGTGGCGCCATCTCTGAAGGAATGGGCATCATGTATGTGTCTCTGGGGCCGTATATTCGAGGTTTGGGCCTGCTTTCCGAAGTGGCCCTGTTCAGCGTTTCGATGTCAGGAAGTGGTTCAGCGGCCTCTTCCTTTAGTCTTTTTCTGCGAAAAGAAAATAGACCCCATAAGTGAGACGTCAAATTTATTGAAATATTTGAGCGAATTATCAAGGACGCAGGGTGTCCATAATTGTGGACATTCTGTACAAGGGCATTTTTACAAATAGTCCAAGGGAAATTTAAACCCCATAGCTAAAATGCTTTTCATTGAGAAAATCATTAACAGTTGCTGTATATAAGGGTTAACTGTTCAATATAGTAAAAGAATGAAACCAGAAAACACAAGCCTAATCATTCTTAAATTTGTCACTTTTCAGTGTAAATTTTAACTTCATTCGTCACGAGCAATGGGCAATGCCCATTTTTGTCTTATCCCATTTCTGTAATTTCTTTAAGAGATATTCAATACAAATTAATACAGTATAAATAATTGCGTTTAGCTTGTTTATTATAAAGTTTTGTGAGAATTGTTATTCATTGGAATTTAGAAAATTCAGAAAGGATCGGAAATTACTTTTCTCACATTTGACGTCATCACGTTCGGGGTCTATCTAACCCGCCAATTTGTGTCATTTGAAAATAGCTGAACAGTGTGTTTATACCATGCATGCATATTGCCATCCTTCTGTCTGTGATGTTCAATATCATGTTTTTCTTACGTTATTATGATTCGCCAATTCATTGAAATGCCTCCCAATCGTTTCATTCCTGCTTTAAAAATGAATTAAAAGCAAATAGTAGCTTACCTAAGCCTCCAAACGACTATTGCCAACACAATAATGGCAATGATTAATAGGGCACCAAATATTCCTCCTACAATGGCAACTGTATTTCTGGTTGAACCTGTAGCAAAAGAAAGTCCAAATTGAGTGAATTGGGATATTTTGTAAACAAATTTTAGCTTATAATATATATACATGTACATGTATTTGTGAAAATATGTCTGCACACGGAATGAAATAACTGATATTTTCGGTATTTTGTTTCAACTTTTCTGACAACAGATATTTTTACCAACTTACTTCTTATTTGGAAATTGGTGACCTTTGATGGAGTCATCCCTTTATTGCCAGCCAAGCACATGTATTGCCCTTCATTTGTATAACTGGCCGATTCTATGTTATAATCGAAAGTATAGCTTTTGATTTCCCAATTTTCAGCGTCTTCTTTTTTGTAGAGCCACTCGTATTTTGAAGGTGGGTTTCCATCAGCCATACATTTGAATTGGTACCCAGATCCCTCGTCCACAATTACGTAGTTAGGAGAAAGGTTCTCCACCTTTGTAGTAACATCTTTGGATAAAAAGCAGTGCACAATTAAAAAACGTTAGTAAAATAAATCAAGAATACTTGATGGATATGTAATGGGAGTTCAACTATTACTCGAATATGACCGGAAATTGGTGTCGTTTGAAGATCACAATTGAAGAGTAAAGGATTTTGCAATAATATTTATCTTTGGGAGGAATGATTAAATACATATACATGTATGTCATTCAGACACTTTTTCAAAGTGCTGCAAACCTATACATTGTATACAGAATAATATTATATCCTACGTTTTTTGATCTAGGAAAAACGTAATGCGTCACAACAAAAATTCTGAGCCAGAGACATCATAGTATTGAAAATAATATTTTATGCACATTCATTAAATGCTAACGAAAATAGTTATAAACAAGAGGATGGTCCGTCAATTTTAAAGGTTCACAGAATTATAAATTAATACATTAATACATCAACATGTATTTCTCCAAGTTTTTTCTTCCAAATTGCATCAGTTTCGATCGATACTGTATACTGTATCTTCTTTGCCTTCTTATTTTTCTTTTGAAATAAATTATAATTTAACATTTTAAAGGTTCACAAAATTACACAAATTAATACATCTACATGTCTTGCCAAGTTTTTACTTCCAAATTGCATCAGTTTCGATCAATACAGTATACTGTATCTTCTTTTATAAATGATAATTTAACATTTGCTACATCAATATTTGCCAAATTACATGTACTAAAAAATATGAAATCGGTAAATTTACTTACATTCAACACTGATTCTCATGTCCACGAAGAGAGATGTCTCATTCATAGTTACGTGATTCAAGAGGCAGCGCAAAACCTTCCCATCATCGTCTTTAGTGAATTCCGTGTCCATTTCACTGGTTTTCTTGTAGGTCTTGCCGTTTTCTTCAACTTCAGTTTTTTCTTGAGATGCTTTCAAGTTCAAATTGGCAAATGTCCATGTGAGTTGAGGTGCTGGATTTCCACTACGCGATTCACATACGAATTTATGCGTTTCATTTATATTGCTTGTCAAATTCGTATTTGTCGAGATATTCATATCATTGTCGTACGTAACGGTGGGAGCTGTTGGTGTTTCTAGTCAACAGAAAAAAACTTACTGATTAAAAATGTCATACTGATTTGCCATGAAATACTGTATGGAGTACAGTATGGAGACAGCATGTTAGCATCATGTGAAAGTTTTCTTAAAAACTAAAGAAATCTTAAACATGCATTTGAATCGTGCAACTTTCTTAATGTTGATAAAGTATGAAAATACGGTAATATAAAAGTTAAGCCTCGGTTTTATTTAATTTGATATACATGTACATGGTCATGTTCATTCGTCTGCCTATAGTACCTAATATTCCACTCTAGTTATAATTTTCTGAGACTTTAAGGGCACCCTGTATTTGAAGAAATATTTGGCCCTTTATATTTCTTTCGATTATCCTTTAAAATCTGTGCACCCCTTAATTGCCGTTCATTGAATTATTAACAATTTTAAATACAGTATGTTTCAACCTCATTTAGTTTAACACCATTTCTTAAAAAATATTTTGAAACATTATTGGTTGTTATTGGACCAGATAGCACAACAAACAAACAAACAAACCTTCCACTATTGATTGACAGACATTCTATACAGTGTAGGGTTCGGTCACCTTGTATTTCTTAATCAATATGAATTATTCATCAAGGACGTTCTTATACGTATAGTTCAAAGACCACTGGTCAGCTCAAAATGAAATCGTGATTTTTGAAATTGCCCAAATGCAAACTACTGATGAAGCACTACATCAAGCCAATGACTGGTGTCTCACGACGTAAATTGCAAAGGTAAACAACTATGAAAATTGTATTTATGAAATGCATTTTTCTTTAAGAAAATCACTAATTAACATGTTCAGATTTTTACTATGAATCAGATTTTTTCCATTTTTAACAACATTATCACAGGTCTAATTTTTCTATAATAAAATAGGCTATACGAAGCTTAAGCAACATGCACAGTGTATACTGTATTTCAGTAAGAAATTCAATAAATTATTATAGTAGAAGCAATGGTATCACGATAGGCCAGCAGAGTTGCTGCTTTGCGAAATTGCTTGATTATCACCATGGCATGGAAATTATACATGTACATTTCGCGTTGTTTGTCGTGTATTAATTTAGATGATGAAATTCAATGGTTAGCACGCTATCTAAAATTTCGATTTTTTTTTCATACTCTGGAAACATCACCAGTCAATAAACAGTTGTAAAAATTGCTTATTAGTAGTGCCTCAGAAATGACCAGGAATGATTCCAATTAACTTACTGTAAACTGACAGTTTTGCTGGATTTGACTTTTCGCCATCCCCTTGGTCTTTCGTCGCTGGTAATTGACATATCCATTGAGCATCATCCCTGTTAATATCAGCGCCGGTGATTTGAAAACTGCAGTTGCCTTTCTGATAATCTCCAATCCAATCGTAGATTCCTGAAAATTCGTTCATTGTAATGTAGGTGCCAGACCTGGTCCACACACATGGTGATCCAGAAGATTTTGGCGGGACACTAAACTGGCAGTACAGATAGGTCTTGTCGCCTTGATAAACAATGGTGTTGCTCGGTTGGATTACTATAGCGCCATGAACGCTGCTCACTGCAATTGGCAACAAAGAAAATTAATAAGAGGATGTACTTGTAATTTACTTTTGTGCGTACAACACCTGCCTTGTACATGTTGTTGTCATTATCAGGTCAATGGTTTAAACGGATAAGAGTGATTTGTTAAAATGTAAAGGTTTCATGCATGATAGCTGTTTATCTCGGTTTTCTCGACATCGGTTATCTCGGTTACGATAAAAATGTGGGTTTTTTCGTACACATTGGGTCATATCAGCTCACAATTTGTCAGTTATTGCAAACGTCTGCTATCGAAATAATTTACCAGATGAATCACAATTGTTTTTAAAAGGATAGTCCCTTTGCAATTTGCCAACCCTACCCAAAAATCAAATTAAACGTTATATATATTTTATTTTACAAAAACCATTCGTATGTCATATTTAACGTATACAACTTGTTATGCCTGTAACAAACTTATACTTGGTGACATTTCATATACATGTACTGTAGATTGAGAAGAATCAATGTTTAATCTTAAATTTAGTGTTTGTGAACTTCTAGCGTTAAAATTATATAATCTTCATTGTTTATTTCAAATCGTTGACTTAAGAATACTTATGCATGCAGCGCAATCCATGGTCGGAACTTTACACTGCAATTGTACAATTCCGAATCAAGCAGGATCCAAAATTAATTATTATATTTTCCTTTATCTCACAGGTTTTTGTTGATCTTTATATTGATTTTAGGCATTATTTTCAGTAGTTTGTTTGCATGGGACAAGATTAGTTAGATTTTATCTTTGTAATGATTGTATTATATGTCAAGGTTTCATTATCCGTAAAATAATTAAGTGTAGGTTTTAATCTGTTAATTTTAACAACATAATCACATTTCGAAAAGCCCTTAGCGAATGTACTATTTGGTCTGAAACTTAAAATTTCTGGTGACTAAATGTGCAACTCTGATTTATAATTTAGGCCTATCTATCACGTCTGCTTTCTATTCAGGTAACATTGTAAGAATCAATTATATTATTAAAACCTGAGCATAGTGCCATTAGTTCTCATGATTTAAGCTCACACTTCAAATATTCCGCTATGAAACAAGGTTTATTTGGCCCAGTTATCCCCATCCATTTTGGATTTACCTTGATATTTCACTCAAAATGGCTGCTATAAATCTGAAGGTTTCTTACCTGTTAATCCCAGTAGTATTAGCGCAGTAAGTAGGCCTTGAATTGAACAAATACCTTGTATCCTTAAAGGCATATTTTAAGATAAACAAGTAATTCACTTAAACGAGACATAACTATTAGGCATTATGATCAAGTACAAGTATGATCAGCATTCGCCATTGCAATCTGTTTATACGTAGTAGGGTGTAGCTAGCAGTTAAATCGCACACACATCTATGAAACAATAGAAATTGCGAACCCACCCACAATCCAGGGTTTAAAGTCTGTTAGATAATCTCTGTTGATTCAGATAAGGATACTACATTTATACAGGGATCGTCGCGCAAAATGGCCGCTTTTATGGCTTATGTACATGTACCTCGAGTAAACACCAGTCTGGTTGACGTGAAAACACATTTAATATGTTCCCATCGCAAACAGTATTTGCACGATATATGAACATTTTTTTGCGTTAAATGACGTAGTATGCTTGTTGTCTAACGGAAGTGGGTAAAGGTGTGTAGATTAGATTTCTGGGAAAAATCTATTTTCATGGTGCAAAACATCAGATCTTTTATAATGAGCTGACCAAAAACCCGTTTTATTAAATGTTTTGATTAGAAATTTGGTCAGAAAATTAATAACATTATTTAACATGGATCTAATTAAATTAACTCCGCTCTGAATATAAAATATACACGGTAATAATTTTTAGTAAATTTTCCGCATGATTATTTGCTATTAACCCATTGCAGTATGTATTCAAATTGTTAAGATGCTTAAAAGGCGGCCACATTAAGCTCTACCATTTAGCCAATTTTCTTTATAAACGTTTAGGGAAGTCTAGATTCCATTTGATCTCCCGAAATTTAAATACACTTTAAACTCTTTGAATTTCTATCTCTGTCAGAAATAAGAAGAGTATCAAAGTTATAAATTGGAACCAAAACAACAGTGGGTTGCTGGGTTGCGTCATACGGTATATTATCGCATAAAATTTATGAGGTTGAATTAATTTCAGAAGAGAAACTTAACCTATTTGGTTATCCCAATTAGACTATGAGTACAATCCATTCTTTACAAAGCATAGTATTTTGTAGACAGCAGTGGTTTTGGACGTCAGACATTTGTAAGTGATTTAGCTCCCCTATATAGGCTAACTGTCAAATTTTAGCTTCATTTTTATCATTTCTAATGGGTTTTGTTACAAAATTGCATGCGAGTTTGCAGATATACGTAATCTTTTGTCAGACAGTCTTTATTAATCTCAGCCATTTAAAGGTCAGAGAAATTGTTTTTTTTTTACTTTCATTTGTGTGTTCCATCATGAGTGACCATTTGATGAGGCTGACCTTGTAATTAATTCAGACTGTCGCAAATGCGGAAGCTCCTATATCATACGGATCAGGGATCATGATCTGCTGTACTGATTTTCGTGTGAAACTTGTCTTAAGAGACCACATTTTTTAAAATAATTGAAGAATAAAAAGCGAGTGATCGTTTCGGTCTGCTTTACTTAATTTCTCTTCATGTCCCCATAAGTCCAATTATGTCCTATTAAAACTGTTTCCTAAATGCTGCTTTTATATAGCGTCTTACAAAAAGTACCAGCAGTTCGACTGTAGTAATCTAAATGGCTTTGGGGTTGTTAAAGCACTACGTAATATCATGGGTGTTTTATTGTATCTCAGACTATCTCTAATAGTTAGTATTGATCTAATTAAGTGATATTTTAAGTAAATAAGTGGAAAATCGTTTTTGTCTATGTTGTCTGCTATCATGATAAACCAGTAAATAATTGCTTATATGGAAACTCGAAAGCTGCAATTATCAGGCAATTAGTCCTTATTGTTAAATGTTCAATAAAAAAGATATCAAAATTATTATTCCCGTTAGTTCTAGACTGTGTTATACCACAAGTTTCACCAGCATAAAATTGAAAAGCAATGCAACGAGTGCTTTGTCCTTTAATTGTTGTACACTGTGTTCCAAAAATGCTCACTTCAGTCAGTTGTTGGATACACTGTATCCAAGATGTTCGGTGAGTAGCTAGTGACGTGTTCGTAAAGAAAAGTAACGAAATTAGTATAGGGAAAATTTTGGATTAGAAACTTATTTTTATTTGCAGTGTTAGTTTGACCGTTGCTAGCATAACGTTTACTCCCATTTCGATCACGCACAATTTATAGCCCACAACTTATTTTTAATAAATTTCCATTTAGTCCAAAATAACTCGACTATGATACAGGACGTCAATTGTTGTCATTTTCATGAATTTTTTTATAGGACACCTCATTATTTTATTAATATTTTTCATAAATTGCAGTGTAAATGCAAGATAAATTAATTAAGGTTAGAGAGCAAATAACCTCAAATGATTGCCATCTCATTGCGAAATAAAATTGGCATGTTAATGTAATTAACAAATTACTTTGACCAAATAAAATGACTAAATGTACAGTTGTATATTTGGCTATATGGATATAGGGATATTTTGAATGCTAAACGTGGCATCAATTCGAATTTCTTTAATGCTATAATAAAGAATTCTCCGTTTTCCTAAGTAGCGCACACAATAACTTCTTAGCGATGCATATGAGAACAAGAAATATATTGGACAATTGCAAGATATGGTTAATAACCTGACTGTCATAATCACGCGTCGACAATTTCATGGTAAAAATGATTACCATCAAAGTTTTCGTACTCTGGTTTGTTTTCGTCATCTGGTTTGTTTTCGTCAATACAACGCGTTTGTCTGGGAAGCTGGGGTTCACTTGTTCTAAAACGTTCACTACAGTATGCATATTCACTCTCACTAGACGGCATTGTACTATGCCTGTTGCAGCTAGGATTGGAAAATTGTACTTGATTTCCAGGTGTGCTTCTTAAGTATATAGGTCCAGGTATCACGTGACTCTTCGGCTTTTTACATCTGTTAATTTGTTTAATCCAATTTTAAAATATTAACAACATTTGCAATAGTTTTGGTTAGGCTGTCAAAAGTACATGTACATGCACATGCTTACCTATAACAAACAAAGATTGTTATTCCAAAAATTAACGCCAATAATCCCCCGGACGCTGCTGAAGCAACAACAATGGCAACTGGGAATTCCTCTAGTAACAACAGAATAATGATACAAATTAAGTATGAACAAATTCCTCAAGATATAGGATTTTTTGCCATTTCATATACTGTATGATAATAAACTAATCGATTTTAAAATTACCAGTTTCATTTGCTGGGGATGCTGTAGTTTCGGTTTCTTGATTTGGCCACTTTGACAGTGTTTTTAAATTGGTACTTGTCCCTGTTTGTGGTTCATTTGATAGTTGCATAGTTGTAGTTGGGAGTTGAGTGGTTGTTGGTGAAGTTGTAATTGCACCTGAAAGCAAGACATTCAACTCTTTCAGTAAATGTTCTAAGTGTTGGCTGACATTTTGAATGCCACTAAAAATATAGCTCTACTTTTATTTCATTTTATCCTGTATTTTAGTAGAACATAATAGGTGACATAATATTTGGCTAATATTGCATTATGTTGCAATTCATTCAATTTAAATGCTTGCAATATTGTTAAATTAACTTTGGATCTGATAAGCATTGATAAGTTTGTAGTCGGATCCTTACTTGTCACTATTACATTAAAGCTGACTATAGTCTTTCCTCCATGAGACGCTGCATCGCCCTTTGATATGCACGTCCAGTTAGCATTATCATTTGTCGATACGTTTCGTATATGAAGGTCACAGATTTTGGAGGCATGCTCATCACTTATTAATGAATAACGTGAAGAACGATTGTTAATTTCAACAGCAGAGCCGTTTCTCAGCCAAGCCCAACGAAAAGCCTCTTGGGATCTGCACTTCAAAGTCACATTTTGATTCACAAATGCTGTGATAGTCTCTGTATCCATTGAAATAGGGATTGCTATAAAAAACAGGGCAGAAATGTTGTGGGCAAATTAAAACCTGTTAATGGAAAATATAACAAACTAACGTAGAAGATCAAAAAACTCATGCTTTAGCTTGTCATTGAGAATCAAAATCGATATTAATGAAGCACGCAGGACTGCGATGTAGTACTTAAATTGAATCGATAAACTTGAGCTTCAAAATTATATTGTGTTAGTCTCAATTCTAGAGAGTGCAATGATGATAGATGGACATAAATTCACAATATTAATGGTATTGTAATGCTTACCTTTAAGAATTGTATTAATAGAAATAAATTTACCTGATGAAAGTAATTCCAAGTAGACCAATGCCAACATCTTCAAAGATAACCCAATCATAGTCGCGTAATTAGATCACTACTTTCATTAAGGCAATTTTCATTTAGCACGCTATGGTGGATCAACCGATGTCCTATTATTGCGCTCGCACTTGCAGTTTCTTATCATCTAAATTTCTAAAATTTATTAGCAATGATAAACTCACAGTATTGCTTTTAAATACATGGTAAAAGAAAATTTCGGCTTACATGTTCAGGACGTTGATCCGATAAATTAGTCATCAATATGCAGTTTTATATTAAACTAATGTCTTGCAAATTTGCGTCCAATAACGAAAGAAGTTTGGTTTCAAAGGACCATGTACATCAGTATTTTCATTTCCAAGTGTACGAAGCGTATCATATCATAATAAAACATTTTCACTTGCTAGTAACACAAGCGTATCCTATCATAAGTCAAATATTAGGTTTCATAAGGCATTGGCTCACACTACATTACACGAAAAAAAATTCAGTTTCACAAAATAAATTCATTATAAAAACAAATTGATGAAATTGTGTTAATGTGTTGCACTGAAACAGGCGATTCGTCGTACTTAACGTGCATTTAACGTGTAGTCACTCACTAGCAAAATTTCACTTCATAACAAAATAGAGTGGTCTTTTCAAGAATGCCATGTGTAGTTTCATACTGTATAACAGTCAGTTACATCACCGATATTACAAGCTTCTTTCTTCTTATTCAGCACCATATTTCAGGCAGAGTATGAAAACACATTTCAAAATTAATATCCGCAATAAAAATGGTTTAAAGGAGAAAAGATTGAAAAATCACGTCGGATATCATTTTATTAAAGTGCAGATTTGATCTTTAAAAATATATACAAAAGCTTAAAATACGAAAATTTTATTAAGAAATATTCTAGCGTTATTTTCCTAGCTTTCGATGCTCCATATAAATTAAAAAGGAATTGTTAACGTCTCAAATTGATTCCTGTTGTTTCCTGCATTCCTTATGATTAGGAAATACTGTATTATTGCAATACATGAATTATCCCTTTTGTGGTTTCAAAACAATTGGATGGAGAATGATCAGCAACGCAACGTAATGACTTCAAATGCAGGTCTTTGGTGGCATTTACACTCAACTGAATGTTAAAGGCAATTCTTTCATCACCAAGTCTTCTCGTTCTGGGAATTTGCGTTCCAGTTAATTTCTTGTTGTCCAAAATCCAGTACATGTGAGTGCCTTCTGATGAAGATTCGGCACACAATACGTTGGTTTGTTCTCCTTCCTTTATTTTTATGCGGCCTTCATTGGGAACTGGGGCACCGTTAACGGTCATTGTTAACAAATTGACACATCCAGCTAATTTAAAAAAGCAATGATGAATTGGCAACCTGAATTCCAAGTATGCAAGCAAGTCAGTTTTGAAATGCCATGAAAATAATTTTAATTAAACTATATCCTTCGACCTAATTGCCTTTTTGTACAGCTCTTGCTTATGAAACATTCATTCAGATAGCAGTCTTGCTTTTCTGACATTGGTATTCCGACATTTTCGACAGTAAATCAGCATAAGCTACTGCACTTTCTGACAAAATTGAGGTTTGTCTTTCAAAATACTAAACTGCGTAGGCAGAAAACTTACATTCATCGAGGTGACTATTGTACGGTTTGGCATGGACAGAGTATAAAACTGAAATTACAATATTATGTAATCATTGGCAAATTATCGAGCAATAATGCAGTTTAACAGCTAACGTAAATATTTTAAACGTTATGTTTAGATTACAAATACATGTACATGTATCATTGTAATGTGTACGCTCGTACATAATAACTATTTTGAACATCCTAAAAGTTATTCAGATCCAAATTAATGATCAAAACTAACTTTATTAAATATATTTAGAGACTTTCTAGTGAATGGCTATTAAAGAGCTGTAAAATAGAGCATTCATAAATTGTCAAAATCGCTGTAAAAATAGAAGCTTGGTTGCAAATTTAATTTCAGATGGATTTGTTCGTGTAAACGGGAATTGATATGGTTAGATACATGTACGATTGCATTAAGTTCGCACTTGCGATAAATTAATTACTTAGGATAAACTGGAAATATTTAATAGGGTTGACCATAACCTGCTAAGTTTATTTTACTATTTAGGTGAATTTCCCCTATTAAATCTTGCCCTAAATTAAAAGATCAAATAATCTGTTTACTCACCGGAAATTATTAAGCATACAAGAAAGTTGAGACCTGAAATAGTATCCATTTGTTCGTCTTCAGAAAAACAAACCGTCTAAACCCCTTCAAATATAGCGGAGAACAACCTGCTGCAATGGCTGCTACTTGAAATGGGATAAAATGAACTTTTCAAAAACTGGTCTTTGCTGGAGGCAGCCAAAAGAAATGGAAACTCGACCTGAAATTCCAACTACTCTGAAATCCCCCTGCGGTTTTATCTAGTACTCCAATCGCTAAAATGTTGATCAATACATGACCAGACCAGAAAAGTGGCTAACTTTGGTTCAGCTGAATTTAGTGTGGGTGTATTTATTTTGGACTGAAATTCTCTGAAATTGTTTTATATGAGGCTTTCGTCGGATCACGTACTTGCGTTGAGGGCGAAAATGAAATGAAAAAATTATATTTCACATCATTGGCGCATCTTGTATCCTCTATTTATATATTCTTTAAATGACATACATGTATTTGAATATATGAAAAATAATCCATACAAGCATTATGGGAATATAATGTAATCTAAAAAGAACTCGTATGTAGTCCACATGTATATAGCACTGTTTCCATTTAGTTTAAAATTATCTACGTTAGAAGTTGGCCTAAATAAACATAGTCATACATGTACATACTGTAACGTCTGATAATAGAAATCATGTAATAATAGAATTTCAAATTACGTAAATGCACGTACATGAATCTAAACATAGTACAGTATCAATCTATTTAATAAATGAGTTGTATAGATAAACTGGTAATTTTTCAGAGAAAAAAGATAAAAATGTATCCCAGGTTCTCAAAAGCTAAAAATAAGTTTAAACTAAACATGCTGTGTATTTTCTTCAGGTATCCTTTCTGTATTAATACTAGCATACGACACGAATGAGTAATAGATACAAGTCATAGACTAGTCTAATTCGCTTTATTGTTTAAAAATGAGACAAACAATTGGTTTTAATAGATGGCTTAAAAACTGGAGATATGTTTTTTGGTTTGAGAAATGTATTTCATGTTTATACATGTATAAGAGCAGCAGCCAGGCACTTCATTAAAGACAAATACGAATTAGACTTGAACAGGTCCTTTTTAACAAAAACTCCAAGCAACATCACACAGACGATTCACACACAAAATCAACACTGCAAATAAGTATAGTACGGACTTGTTTCAACATTGTTCAATAAATAACAGCATGCAAAAACAAGGTTTATGGACCCGGTGCAGATTAAATTTCCAATTAAGTAGTGCACATTGTTACCACAGGGTTTACATAATTTCAGGATAGAAAATGCGATGATCAAAGACTATTCTAGTTGTCAAAGAAACTTGTTTCTACAATATGAAAAGGTAAAGAGATTTGAGGCTTGAGAAAAATATTGGAAATTATTTTTTTAATTGAGCAAGGAATTTTTGATCTCAGTGAATGCTTTAGAGCTGAATCGAAAATGTTACAATTTATTTACAAAAACAAATCGTCATATTAAGTAATTTATTAATTTGAACCTCATCAAGTAATGCAATCATTATTGCAATTTAAAAATAAAAGTAAGTATTTACAGCTACTAACAACTACAACATACATGCAATTTGTGACATGATGAAATTTCCGTCTAGTATCCCATACTTGTCACAGGTCATAGTTCAGGATACTTTCTCACTTCAAATGTCATTAGAGCTCATCAGTAGCTTGTGACCTGTAACACATTAAAATTATAACGGATGTTAATATTAAAAAGCACATCCGTTTAATACGGGCTGTTAACTTGATTGACCTGATTTTTCCACATTTAACTAGTTAATGTAATGGTGCGAAACCATTTTTTCTTACCAAACATGTGTCAATGAATTTGTTATAAATACAGCAATAATGGCGAAATCTCAATATGTAGCAAAGCGTTGACTTATTGAAAAAAAACCGACTAGGAAAACCAAACTGTTGAACCTGATAGTAGCTCCACTATTGCCCATATCAGTTACTGGTGCTGAAAAAAAAATTAGGTACATAAATTTTTCAATTCATATTTATCATTGTTCAAAGAAATTGCACAACATCAATATAGCTTTAATATTTGGTACTTTGTAAACTTACCAAAACTAAGTTGTGTTACACATTATGTAGATATAGCACAACACGTACATCATTTATTCCGCCATTTTTAATCTTTCATTGAGTTTTTATGGGCTTGACCATCAAAAGTCATTATTCGACTCGTATTAAAGGCATGGCCATTGTTAAGGTGAAATTTAGGAAACGGAATCACAGGTGTTATAACCAATGAACATTGAATGAAAATGAGGACATATATAGAAAAACAAACTTAATCAAAATTACACGGTTCAATGAGCGGATACACAGTGCCATTGTCAACAAAATCCTGATCTGAACAAACTGGAAGCGATATGGGTCAAGTATGCAGATGTACAAACTGACATTTACCTTTGGTTTCTACTATGATTTCCACAGGCGACGGTACTTCTTCGTAATTATATTCATTGCCAGCCGAACAAACGTATTTGCCTGCCATGGCTTTCACTGTGAGATTTTGTTGGTTTCCCCAAACTTCCCAGTCCTGTTCCCCTTTTCGCTGAAATTTCCATGTGAACGTTGGAGAAGGGATGCCATCGGCCGTACAATACAAAGTTACTTCTTTGTTTTCTTCAGATTCAATTTTATTCTCAAATGAACCGTCCACTGAAGCACTAACTTGCGTCGTGTTATCTAAAATTGAAACATTAGAAATACATCAGTCACACAAACTTTTTCTTAAATTACACATTTGCTGTAGGTTTTCCTAAATTCAGTGTGAGCTTGTTAACCAACCAACACAGTACGTCACACACAAAACCTTTGAAAACATGTTTTCCTGGAGAAACGCTCAATTACAGAAATTGAAATTCACAAATTTTTAAATGTCTACGCTACAGAAACTGAATTCCCTCGTAAACCATATCAGGTCAGTTTCTCTCACAAAATACCCGGATGCCATCAGCATCCACCAGTAAAGTTGCAATAAACATTTTGTAACTAATTGGCGTTTATATTCGGCTAAATTAAACTGCAGAGCTACATGTAGCTGTAGAAGGTTTTTCGGCCACACGAAATCAAGGTGGGCCATCACGTTTCCAAGTGTGGATAAATGTGACTTACAAAAACCATTGTATTCTTCACAATAACTTTAGATCTTATCATCAGGAGGAACAACTAAGAAAAGTTCAGGTCACAAGATGCTAATCTGATTCCTCATACTTTTTCCTTGTTAAGTTGGCAAGAAAACATTGCCGAAAATTTACTTACGATGGACTTGGGCATAGGCGTAGGATTCGTGTAAAACTCCTTGGTATGTAGGGTGCTCAGCAATACACTTGATTTGGGTGCCACGAATTTCGGATCCAGCATTGAACATCAGGTGATTTTCACTGTTGTACAGCTTGATACTTCCAGTGCTTTGGGCACTCTCGTTTTTGCTGAGTCCATCCATCCTTCGGTTGTCCATCATCCAGTACAATTGGGCCGCTGGATTGCCATTCTTGGACAGACAAATTACGGTGATGTTTTCATTGGGCCTCACAAGGGATAGCGTGCCCCCTTTCTCTATGGTGATACCATCGTAGAAAATCACTGGATCCTGAGGGGGAACTGCAAATTAGGAAACAAAACCAATGAATACATGTTTGGTAGTGCAGAATCGTTCAGATATATTAGTACAGTAATTAAGTGATGTGAATGTTCAGAAAATTGAAACTACCGTTGGGATAAGTAAACTAATGATTTGAAAACTCCCTTTAGGTTTAGGACGCCATCGTTTCGGTGGAAATCTCGATGGAATTGTGTCATAGGGCATAAATCATGCAATTTTGGAAAATTCATGGTCATGTTTTTAATTCCCTTTTTCTCTGAAACTTGTACTGTATTTTGTTTTTAGTTATAACATTAGTTCAAACTTGGGGTTATTTATTTCTTAATGCATTTTCTCCAATTTTTTTCTTTTTGGTATATCCTCTGTGGGGTATGGACCTACCAGTCGTTGTTTTTCGGATTGCTTTATTTAAATATTGAGTTGTGGAACCATAAAAGGCATGAACATGATTCGAAACATGGTTTGTGTTTGAGATTAATGGTTGGGAACAACGCGATGATGGATCATATAACTATTCTTAAAATCAATATAAAAGCCTAGCACGCGACATTGTGGATACATTTGCTCAGTATAGGCCTATGTATACAAATAATACGACATGAATCATGTCAAAATTGCTAAATATAGTACAGGGTGTCCATTAATAATTTACATCGTTGAATGCATAATGGAACCTATCGGGGTGAATAATTTATGGGCACCCTGTAGCATTGAAAATCTCCTGGGAATTATACCATTTTATTAATTGTCTAATTTTTAATTGGCATATTATAAATAAACGTTAAGTCTAGCTGGCTTATACGAATGTCTTTCTTTCAGTTCTCACGATCCACGGGTAAATCCTCATTTTCTTAAACACAAAAAAATTAAAATGTTCGTATTGGGTATGTAGCGTGTCGACCGACCTCAAATAAGGAGAGACAATAAATAATTCATATAACTTTATGGTAATCGCTTATCCAGTCTGGGATGAAATAACGAGAATTCAGCACCATTTTCTCACCCTGTTTACTGTTTGCCGAAATTAATAAAACATAGCACACATGAGCCTGTACGTCAACATTGAGTATATGGTACATGTATCTCATGAATGAATAAAAAATTGTAATTCACATCGCTTTAAAATTGTTTGAAACGTGTATTTTAATTAAGAAAAACTTCAATTTAATTGTAATAAGATCATAAGTAGCAACAAAGTACATGTAGGCCAAAATCGTATCTAAATCAATCGAAAAAACATTTAAATGATTTCTTCCCATGTTTAGTTAATTTTTGGGACACCAAGTGATTCAGCTTCAAAATAAAGAATAACATTTCTCATATTTGTGTAATGTTTGACACAAAATTATGGATTTATAATAATAATAAGCTACATGTATTTTCACAATTAATGCAGACAGTTCTTCCACTGTCCTGACAAATATTACTTGTTACAGTACCCTATATATGATGAATGGCTGAAAATATTTGACGCCTGGAGCTTAAAATGAACTCGTTGCCAAAGCATGGCAAACCCATTGGCAAATTTAATTATCTTAAATTACTTGGTTATTGAAACATCTAAAAACGAGCTTACCCAAAACGGTTACTTTGGCTACTTTTGAGATAACAGCAGCACTACTCCCAAATCTTGGAAACTGACACTGCCAAGAGCCATCGTCTCGACCAGGATTTACTTGATTTATCCTAATTGTGCAATCACCAGTCTCTGGATTGTTAACGAACGTATAAGGCTCTCTGATAATGGTCAATTCACCGTCTTTTAACCACACACATTCCTTCGCTGGTCCACTAAATTGGCAATTTAAGATAACTTCTTGGTTCTCGTTTGCCTCTACGTTGAGTGGCTCTTTGACTAGGCTCAAATGTTGACCAAAGACCCCTGTAAGAGAAAAACAAATAATTAGCACAAAACAGCTAATAAACATATAATCCAATGGGAATCACAAGATGAAAATTGTTGATCAATGTTAGCTTGTCGATAAAGATAGCAATGTCATGCAAGCGCATAATGTCCGTCATATTACGTGCTTAAGCCTTAATTCATGAAAGGGGAATAGCCATTGTTACTGTAGTTGGGACTCCTGTTAGATCTACTGTAGGTAGTTCAAGTTTTATATGCGTAGCATCATTTTTGTTCCATATTATGATATCCACAAGTAGTTGCACAGATGAGAGGTTTGCAGACTTTTATTTGTATTTCTTATTTCTGTATGCTTTTTCTCTTTAAATCAGTTTTGCATAACCCAAACTAGAATATATAAGTTAAAACGTAGTAAAACGAACATCAAAATTATCAATAATTTTTTAACATAACAATATTTTTCGTAAATTTACCTACATATGTTATTATTTTCTAATTATCCAATAACAAGACATCAATTTGGACTATAGAGTATACTCTATACAGATTAGTTGAGAGATTGAAGGAATGCATAGCCGCCAGGTTTGAGGAGCAGTACAGGGTGATCGAAAGTGAATAACTTTATTAAAATCTTTACACGAGTATTCAATATACATGTACATGTAGACCAAATATTTGAATGCAGAATTCTTCCGGATATTGATAGGAAAAGGTGTTGAGTGAACTAGAAGAAATGAAGATTTTGGAGAAAATTGAATCGTTTACTTGACAAAGCATGGTCAAATTGGCCCAAAAAGTGTAGACGTCACGGTAGGCGCCTTTTCTAAATCGCTCAATTTATAAGGCTTCAGTAAAAAAATGGCGTGATGATTTTTCATGAAAAGGAAATCTTACAAACGGATAAACTAGTTTGGGGGAAGTGAGAACAGTGGTCGTCCCACGTCCCCACTTACAGGGTCAATGACACCTGAATATTTTCACGGACAAACCAAGCTTCACCTCTTGCATACATCGAGTTCATTTGTATTTTTAAATGTTGTTCCGCTTGCAATCAAGCCTAAAACGTTCACATCAAAACGTGAATTTAACATACTGAATTTGCAAAATGATTACTGGAAACATAGAAAAAGCAGTGAAACGTTTAACTGTTTCACTACTTTCGTATGGTGGGGTTTCCATTGGATAGGCATATGTAGTATGTACTGTACATACTGAATCAATCCATGCATAATGAGCTTTCGCAGCTACAACAGACATCTCAAGATGCAATATTGCGTGAATTTTCGTCTGAACTCATGTCGAATTTGTTTATCACCTACTGTAGCTCGATTTTCCAACCTGGACGTTCTAACAAAAACTTGTACTGTAGGTCTGTAATTTCAATTCTCAAAAGGCAAACTGAAATGCATTGTTATGTTACGTGCAAATTGGTGTCACCTAGCCATTATCCTAGCCAGAGTGAGTCTAGCTAAGGTAATGTGAAACCTAATTTTAGAGAATCTAGATTTACATACGGCATACATGTACAGCTGTATTTGTGACACAATTTTAAATGCTAAACTGCCTTTGTCTATTAAAATTGTGCAATTATAGCAATCATCATAATGCAAGGACAATTTCACTTGAAATGACCTTAATAGTTAATTGCACGTTTGAAAATAAGTTTCATTTCCTTATGCCATAATTCGCCGAGGATATCCCCTCCTTAAATATTCGAATCGTCAGGTTATCACTAAGATAAAGTTACAAAATGGAGTATGATATACAACTTCGATGCCTGAACATCAAAAACTTGTTCCCAACATGTAAGTGAACCCAGTTTAGATGTAGGACTAAAGACATGTTTGTCCTTGTATAACATATACATGCTTATGTAAATTTAGTAGGCAATACATGTACATTTATGAAGTAAAATGGACCTATAGTCTGTTAATTATTGTTATTCAAATTACTGCTCGAAACCAGCAAAAAAACGAATTGATATTATAGTGCAATTTTTTGCTAACATGACCATCAGAGACGGTTTGATATTATCATGACATACTAAAATGTAGGGCAAAAAAAGCATTTCTCTTAAATGATTTGAATTTTCCATTGTATTAATGATGAAAAGCTGACAAAAAAAAGTTAAATTAACTTCTAGTATGGTTCATGGGGCACACCTTTTAAGATCCTGTAGCCTGTGCTTTAAAACTAGAGTATCTCATAATAATCCAAGCAATTAAGCAATTACCTAAGAAATACCTAGTGCTTTAATTTCTATGTACAAAAGGCTTATGTCTCGTTGCGGACAAGTCCGTTATAATGCTCATTGCTAACAACCTGAGCCAACATAGTGTGAAGCAATTTTCTTTTTTCCCCTTTTTATATGGCACAGAAAATAAGGACAATGCAGAAAAGTCACGCACTATGCAGGCACAATAAAAAGATGCATGACATCAAAATTAGGAAAAATTGGTGCAAAAACAGTTAAATGCCATGCAATCCATAGATTAATCGATATAATATGCATATGGTCTAATGTATCTAACGTAATAAATCGGATAACGAACTCTTGACAAATACAGGTAGGCCTACATGTAGATCCAAAAGTATCGACATAAACTAGGTGATTATATTTTGCACTGTATAATAAGAATTTATTTTGACAATTTGTAGATAAAACCCAGCAATTTAATGTATTGAAATTATTATTAAATTATTATTGAACTCATTTTAACTGTAAGTTTATTCAAAGTTTATAGTACAAATTAAGGAACAGTTTTATTTAACATTCATTCGGTCTGATTCATTGTTTTTCAAGACAAAAATGGGGTTTATGACCCTATTAACGCAGTTGTGATAATTTTGTTGACACCATGTAAAATTCCACCCACTGCCATACTATAATACATGTACTTGTGTGTCAAAAGGCGGATCCTGATACTCAGCACATCTCGAGTACATATGCAAATTAAAACTATACCTTCACTGAATTTAACGCCTTTTTTGTGCATCTCTCAACGATGAATCACCATGTGCAATATCAGGCATGCAGGGTGTCACCAATAATGTTAGCGTGCTAAGTAGTAGCTATATGCTGTATGTCATAAAAAATTAGTTGCCCTGTGACATACCGGTACTAGTCTTATAGTCCCTTTCTATCTGGATATTTTACTGTTAATCCCATAAAAATTATTTCACTTTCAAGTTTCAAGTCGAATGACGCATCTTATAACCTTCAACTAACACCTAGGTTGAATTTAAGCCTAACCACATCGTTGAATTCAATATAAAATTTCAATAACTAATACCCATGTTGTAACACAGGGACGATTCATCGCTTGAATCATACATAAGCTGTCCACCCACACAGCCAAACACCATCCAAAAGCATCCTTACTAGCTAATGTGTATTGAAAGCTATTTTAAGCTGATTCAAAAGTTCAAATGAAACCAAAAGCCAATTCAGTAACCTTCCTCTTAATTTGACCTATTGTTTTCAAGTTTGGCCCACATCCACGAAATTGTTCAATCTTAGCTAGTGATATTAAATTTCTAGGCTCGATTCCATTGTTTAAAATATTAGCCTTTGCAACCGTTCTTATTTTGTGTGTGGACTTTTTATTGTTGGACACGAATTGGAGGGGACTTTTGATTGTTTTGCATTCGTCAATTAATTACTGCTGAGTTCACGATGATTGCTTGCCAGTTCATTCACATTAACATCTGTTCTCGGTGCAGTTTTGAGGTTTTATCATTGACGGTTAGGAGCGATCAATAAAAGGCAATTAATTAGTCTTGGTCACCATAGGCTTCAGACTAAACACATCAAAAGGAAACCATGCTCTTTATGTTGAAAAACTGTCAGGGTGCCTACAAGGAGTTTTGCAATTCAAAATCAAGGACTTTTCTACAATTTGAATGACTTGAAGCATGGGCTTCATAGGCTTTTGGTGTTTTAATTCATTTCAAATAAAGTTGTCAATTTGGGGAAAAATCCATTTTGAATCGTGAAGTGACTTCACAAATATTTTCGCGAGAAAATCAAATTTCAACAAATTTAACTTAACGCTTAGTAATCGTCCAAAGGAGAGCACGTTGTTTTGTAAATGCGCAACAAAAATTTTAAAACAAGCATGTTTTGAACAGGAAATACGGAGACCATGATATCCTTCAAATTATTAATTACGAATGCAGAGTTTAAAATAGAGGAAAACAACAATTTTTTATAAAGGAAGTCGCGGCCTTCATTTTGTGAGTAGATTACTACTACCTCAACTAAATGCCAAAATAACATCCTCGCTGTGGCTAGCATTTAAAACACTTAAACATTCATAGGAGATGAGACTCGTGTCGTTTCGACACAAATAAGTGGAAGTAACAGGTTTTTTTCGTAATGAAAGGTCATCATTATGAACCATTAAAGTAAAGGATTTTAGAGAATATGAGTAATTGCAGCTAACTATGACACCTACATTAGTAGAATTCTGCAAAACGAATTCACGAAATGTCAGATTTTTTAATCGTTCTCGTGACCGGATTTGCATCACCAGCATGAGGTCACTTTGCAATGACGTCATTAATTAGCCTGTAATGCATGAAATATAAACGACCCTATTACTAACTTTCATGCAGACCTTATTGAGGATGTCTTTTAAAGCTAATATTCCGGAACATGTACAGTATTTAAAAACGGTACACGATCGTATATGTCAACTTTGTTGAATGCACTAGTTAAAATGAGTTTTTACTAATAGTTCGGTGTACAGCAGTTTTTTTTATAAAAGAAATTGCACTATTGTATTCAATTTTTTTGAAAAATGTTCAAAATTAACGTTCCCATTTATTGGAATGGAAATTCAAAAAGTGTTAAATGTATAGTAAAATGAAGCGATATTCTTGTATATTCGAGAAAAATATCTTACATCTTTAAAATACATATGTGTTTATTTATAAAACAGCTCAATCTTTGTTGTTTTAACCAAAACAGGTGGAGCTACATGTACATGTATTTGTATAACGACCATAATATAAGGCAAGGCTTTCGGGAATTTCCCAAATGACGAATTTTTCTTCCATATATGTCATCAAACACATGGGGAATGCCATGACTCATTAATTCGTAGAGATTGTAGTCAGACTGTTGGTAAGATAATTTTCAAGTTTTGCAATATCGGTACAACTGCATTTTTATAATTCTCGTGGACACACCCTGTACTTGGTGATAGGTAGCAGGAAGCACTGAGTAATCTGAAGGACCCATCATGAATTTATTAACAGATGCTATCGATCAACAACAACGTGATCTTGCTACTAAAATGAGCGAGCTGAACAGGTCTGAGGAAAAGCGAAGTTTTAAAGTTCAGAAAACAACACGGTATCACCACAACTGCTGACCATTTCTGGAAATTTATACTTATGTGCTCAAAGAAATTTTCATCAGGACATTGATATTATTATAGGCTAAACTATTACATTCCACACCTTGCTTAAACGTAGGATTTCATTGAAGTTAAGCACACGAAATTCAATGTCAACGTCTTCCCCTGAAATTAGTTCCATATTTAACAATTTTTGTTTTAATAACGGAGCAAATCAAGGTTTTACAATAATAGCAAATTATAAAGCTCTGAGTCCAGCAAAACTAAAATTGCTAATGTAATGATTTATTCTAGCGAAACGTCTGTGGTGTTAGACCCCCACCATAAACCCAAACAGTTAGCATCATCGTAGTCTATACGGTATTTAAAATACAGTGGGCAAAAAAGAAATGGTACAAAATGAAAAATGTCGTTTGAAAGTTGATTAAAAGGATTACAATTGTAAACGTACCTGTATCATATGATTCACATTGCATAGTTTATGTAACAATAACAAAACATTTGCAAAATTAAGAACGATTGAAAAAAAGATGAAAAATAGACATTTTCACTGTAAAAATAGTAATGGTACAGTATGGCTAACTCACAATGGAGCAGGCGTTACAATGTCTCTCCCAGCTATCATTTCCTGACACTGCCTTTTATTTTATTTTATTTTATGAAAAACTATTTAATTTTTTTAAAGTCCTTTCTTAATTTTGCCAATGTCTTTACTGTTTTTTTTTAAAAAGACAGGTAAGCTTACAGTTTTTCTCCTTTTAATTAACTTGTGAACGACATTTTTCATTACTTTTTTTGCTCACTGCAAGTTTTAATGCCCATAAAATCTAAAAAAATCTCAGTAGTGCTGCTTCAAATTTCGAGACAATATACACTGTATACATAAAAATGACCATTATACATGTCCGTGTTGTTTTTTTGCCTAAAAATAGTGACCACAAGAAGATCGCCTCTGTAAATGCAGACTTCTGTCAAATAGCATTAGGAAAACCGTTCGTTTGTAACATTTGTGTGGTTTTATTTCATTTCCAAATCGTGAACTTTTTCGTCGAGCAGATAGGCCTACAAACGCCTTGACCGGACTTTTTTCCATACGATGGCATTTTTATTTTCGGCAACATGTTCCCGAGCTGAACAATGGGTCAACAATACGCATTTTTTGAAAGATTTGGTTAGCGCGACCTCTTCCTAATACAAGTTCAGCGTTTACATTTTGTTGTCTTGCTCCAACAATAAATTTCTTGTGTTAAAATGGCGCTATGCACGACTTGGCGAGGGGAAATATTTTGAAAAGCCCGCAAAGGTGCATTTTGGACGGGGAAGTAAAACTGTTAGGGTGAATGCAACCGTGGGGGAATTGGTGAGGGGGAACCAGGGTGGTTTAGGGGCCACTCGTTGCATTTCTAAGCCATGAGTAAGAGCAGACTGGGCTGGCAAATACGAAAACCTGTTCCTATCATTTCAGGTATTCGGGAGGTGAAAGCGGAGGTAAAACCTGTCGTGTAGGGCTTGGCCCCTCAAGGCTCGCTTTTTTCCCTTCCCAAAAAGAGGATGACCTCAACTCACCGGTACCCGGGTGTCACGGTGGTACCTGTTTTTATTTGAATTTCTTTTACTTTCAAGCACCTTACAAGGTCTCGTGGAGTGCTACTAGGTTGGGGGGAATTGAGTACGCTCATTTTTCATCTCTGATTAACATACTGTAACTTGTCGTGGAATATGTCAACCAGCCTTGTTTTGGTACTGGGGTACTACTCCCCAAGATTAAGGCACTGCTGAAATCCAAGACAGTTACTACATGCATTTAAGAACTACTACATGTACCAGAGCCCTATTCCACAACTTGTACAAGTATCAGCGTACACATTACAGATGTACAGACTGTAAAAATAGGGGCTTGTAGGCCTAATGTTGTGTTTAACCAATAAATAACGAATAACTTGTAATTATTAGTAACCCATACCATTCGATTTACATGTAATGTACTTGTAGCTTGTAAAGTATGGAGTAATAACACTAAAGTGCAGAATATTTTTTGGTATTACTGTATTCGTCTACAAGTACAACTACATACCTATATAGGCCGAGGGCCCTATTCCACAAAGGTATGGAGTTGCACTTTTATAGCGGTATGAAGTATAATCCATACCACTATAGAAATACAATTCCATACAGGTATCGAGTATACTCCATACCGCTATTCAAGTACAATTCCATAGTGGAATGGATTATACTCCATACCTACATACAAGTACAACTCCATGCCGTTGTGGAATAGGGAAGGTGAAAATTCGAGTCTACCTTCCTACAAAACGAATTAACCTCTGATATCTGACACGAACAATTGCCCAATTAGTTCTTGGTGTTAGTGTCCTGTTAATCGATCGCTGGAAATACAATCGTTCAGAAACGTGCTTTGTAGATTCGTGTAGTAGGTTCCGATGTCTGTCGGAATAATGATTTAATAGTATTTAGCCGTTGATTAAAATAAATACTTGCATATATACATGCATACTTGTACATTCCATAAAACTATATACAGTTTTAGGCATTTGCATGAAGAAACGTTCTACAGTACCATGCCGTACATTATTCTTAATCGCTCAAGTATTATGTCTGGATGGTCTTTGCATGTACTGTATATTACAACGTTTATAATATCCTCAATAAATAAAAAACGGTAACATGAGGCGCTTGTCGATGACCTATTGAACCAACTTAAATAGAATGGGTCTTACATCATGTGGCTATTAGGATTTACCATTAACTACACACGTTGCTACAGAACCTTCCTAACCAAGGTCGTATCGTAAACTGAAAACTTAGTGCATTTGGCCATAAAACTCATTGTTTAAGTACCCATTGCAGGGCTCAAGGAAGTTGGGATTTTCTCGTATTCTCATTGGTCAGTTTGGACTAAGGGTTAGGAAAATATCGGTCAATGCTTGGAACGGATTTTAACGGATTCTCAGCAAAGATGGCAAACCTAAATACATGCATGTCCATTGAATTTTTTTTTGAAAACACAATGGATTTATCCCCAACTGTCCCACACCCTTCCCTTTGCTCCAAAAATAAAACCAGGCTGATTTAAAATACAATGGGACATTCAGTGGTGCCAAAAGCATGGGAAAACCATCGTAAAATGTAGATTAAAGCAGCAATTAAAGGCACATCCAGCCTTGCTGCCACAAAATGTTAAAATTTTTAAAAATAATAGAAAAAGAACAATTTTGAAACTAGAAAAAATTTCGATTATAAAAACATTGAAAATATGTTTGGAATCACGATGAGCCTTGGCCCAAATGATATTTTCCGGTATATGAAGGCCTCCTTTATAAGTTTAACGATTTAATGGTCAACTCCAATAAAGAAACTTAAGTCTACCATCGTATGTAGGCCTATAGCCAGCTAGTTAATCAGTAATAAATTTTTATAGACCTAACGAAATTTGATAAACTAAACAAGGCTTCATTGGAATAACGATGTTATAAAATTAAAAATAAAAGCAAAATTTTGGAATTTTTAAATGTGGGCCTAATGATTTTTAAGTTTTAGTGAATTCGTAGAGTGCAATTAGCCAGTACTACTGTAATTGTTACTAAATGCTCATCAATTACTAATCTGATGACAAGCACAAAATGATTTAAAATTTGCAAGTTTATTAATGACTTTACGAGAAAATGCGTGCTGAAGAGAAAAAAAAATTGCCACCTGAACATATATAATTTATAGAGTCTGTTGAGCTTCAAATGTAGCTCATCGTTGCTGCTAATGTATACGTTTTACGAGAGTTTATGAACTAAGCATATTAACAAATTAATATCAATACCAAATTAAAATTAACCATTAGTGCCAAAGTACGAAATATACATAAAAATTATCAAAAATGCTATTAAACATATAAATACAATATAACAAATTGTAACTGATTTTTAAATTTTTTTTCACAGCAACTGCGTTTCAAAAGCTTCTTTGACTTGGATTCCCTATGAACCCCACAACGTATGCCCACCGTTTTGAGCCAATTATAACATCATACAAATGTATATCCAAAAATCCCCACAGGCCGCAATATGCCCCAAAATCGCATGGGCTAGAGAGTAATTCCAACTTACTTGCTATACCGAACTGTTAGTTTAAAAAAAAAGGATGCAACTAAATATTAGGCTTACCTGTGAACAAAAGTAAAGCTGTTAAACCCTTGAGGAGCATTTTCCTAACGAACACTTAGTTGCTTGATTGTCGTTCTTAAACAGATGCTTAGTTAAGTAAAATCCAATAAACAGTGTACGAAAATCCTGCCAAACGTTATAGTTCCAACATGGGCATTTGAAAACGGGCACGAAAAATGCAGTCCACACCAATCCCACTAACCGTTCCCAACTCAGGCCGAAATAGCTGTGGTGGACAAGCTACGCAGTGGTGTGGGGAGAAATTTAAAAATATCGACGGTGGCGCTCCCAGTGGCCGAGTGTGGTGAAAGGGAAACCGGAGGTGGAGGGCAAAAAATAGCAGGTGGGGACGGCAGGCCAAGAGGGAAGAATGGCAGGTAGTCAAGCAGAGCATCCGGGCTGAAATTGAAGGAAAAACTCAACCCACTAGGCCTAATTTACTTGGGTTTGGAAGTGACTAACCAGCATCGCAATGAAGCACGTCATGGTTGCGATATCAAAAGTGAAAAAATCTACTGGAACTGATGTATGAAAACTGCAGGATGGCCCCCCTCATGTTGGCCATGGGGATGGACGAGGTCAGCAGCCCTAGAACTAGTCACCTACGAAGTAAATTGTCATATTTCGTGCATGTCTGCTAATCATGGTGGTTGTAAAAATAGAGACTACCAAACTTCGGTATAGCCCAAATCAAATTATCACATTAATCAACTAAAACTTTAATGTAAAACACTGAAAAAAATCGTCCACGTTTATTTTTTTACAAAAAATAAAAACAGTGCCGAAAATTTCCCTTTGTTCAGGTCCTTAATTTCATGTGCTCAATTTTGATTATTTGTATCAGTATTTTTTTAAATGAATTGCCTACGACGTTGTTGGAAGAATAATATTTGTAAGAATCATAAAAATAATACATTGTCTAAAAATCATTTCCATAAAAATACATGTACCCTTGAATTCCATTTTTGGTCGATTTTTTTAAATTTCGCTTACAGGGTACAATTAAACATTAACTTTTACATTCCTACATTTTTTTTAAAAGCAAACTGTAATCCACTATTTGTGATTTAATTTGATATAAAAAAATACCCATGGCGTTCTCAATATATTAGGTAGGTTTCTATCCATAGTTTGCGACCATTGAACTAGCTATTTTTCTCAGAAATATTGGGTGAAAAATGTGAAAAATATGCTAATTGCATGTGAAAAGATGTGAAAAATTGTATGCAATTTGTACCAACTCACCATATGCCTGATGCTTGCTTGTTTGACATGTTGTGCGTCCTACGGTACTGAATGTACATATCTGGAAACAATATTTGGATCCAAACATTACCATTTCATGCCGCATGAAACTGTTTGAACAGACTGGTGGCCAGATGGTGTTGTTTGCAATGCGGGCATATTAGATTTGTTGACAAATAATAAACCGTAATTGTCAGTATACCCATATTATGCGGCTAATAAAGTTAAATGCAAAATATTCGCCGTTTTCGGAGTCATTGTTGTGTTTATTTAGTTAAATGATGCCAAAGTTACCGCGTAGAAATATAGCAAATAGTCAGTGTGGCAAAGATAATTCATAATGCAAATCAACATTTCAAAGGGCTTGATAATGTACTAGCGTAATTTTTAAAAGACCTGGACACTTGATCCCATCACTGTTTTCATACTTGTATTTGTGACAAAATGTGTTTTATATTAGTTCATTGTCCTATACCGATTAATTCGACATCATGGACAAAGATGGTGCCTAGGGCGTTTGACTGCACTTTAATTATTAAGATACGACCTGGAGGCTGTTGTAAAACTTGTAAATAACCAATAATCCATATTTGTGCCCCTAATAGGGTGCCTACTGCATAGACATGACGGTTTTTCACCTTGGCTGAAGAAGCTTACCCATTGACCCCCTTGGCTGACAAATATTTTATTAATAGGTAGCTGAATGCAAAACAAGCTTGAATCACCATCGTAATTAGGCAAACAGGCATCAACCTTTGTCGTGTGTATAAATGCCAATAAAGCTACCCGTATAAGCCCGTTATCATCCGTGTCTGCTATGAATTGGGCGAGCCCACCCCTACTTCAGAATTCCAGGTTAAACCTGGAGGCTAGTTTGCGAAATACACGTATCAGTTCACGGTTGTTTCATTGTGGATGCCATATTGATTTTGCAACGTGACGACATGACATCGCCCTTAATCGCGTAAAAATGACCAAAGAAGGTTTGATAAAGAATCAAAATAGAGCAGGCTCCACCATGTTTCAGTATTGTTTCCATACATTGTTTTAAAGTGTAATATCATTTTCTGTAATTTTTCCGATTTTACCGTCTTTAAGACATTTCTTAAATGTGGATGAAATTTATTATTTGGTTTTCCCGCCATATCGAGCAGCTGATCTAGAGGGAACTCCACATATGAGTTTTGTGCTTACCATTTTCACCAAAAGGTGAGGAGGAAGAACTTGAAGGTTTCCTTAGTTGAAGGATTCGTCGCCAGGGGGCGCCAGCGATCGGCAGGCAGTAGAGGCCTCTTGCAGGCAGTAAGGCCTCTAGCGGGCTAATGGCGGTAGTTTTGACATTATTATTATTATTTCAACTTGTTTGTTTACCCGTTGTTGTTCCAACTTCTTCAAAGCCATTTTAAACAGACTTCTCGCCGTCCTAGCGCACTGTGCTTTTATTATGCTATTAAGTCACATCAATCGATTGCTATTGACCATTCCTAGCTATCTAAGTTCTAAGAAAAAATTGAACATCAAATTTACAAATTCAAAAAAAAAGAAAAATCCGAGACATTAAAAATTCGCTAGAAAAACTGTTGACACCAAAATCTGGTTGTAAGTCACATCAATAGAATGCTATTGACCAGTTCTATCTATCAAACAACGTCACATGACCTGCTTGAACAAGAAATTCAAAAATTGAAAAAATCGAAAAATCCAAGACACTAAAAATTCGCTGGCAAAAACGCTGCAACCAAAACCTGGTTATACGTCACTTCAATCGATTGCCAATAACCCACTCTATCTAGTACAGCACCACATGTTCTCGTCTTAGTTAGAAACTTAGAACACGAGTTATAATGGAAAAACTGCTACAATCTAAAAATTATAAAGTGCACTTAAGTAAATGTTCTCTAGAAAAAATGTTTTATAGAATAACATGTTCAAATTAACAACACTCGATTAGGATCAATACGTTCTATTTAATTATCAATTCAAAACGAAAAAATTCACAAAGTCGCCATTAATTCCTTTGTAATGAAAATTTTTTCGAGATATTTTCACCTCGAAATTCACAAAAATAAGACCCACGTAACGAAAGTGTCGAAACTTTTTTTTAAAAAAATGTATTTTCGTCGAAATTCAACTGCGTCTTTCAACTACTCGATGTCGTTCAGCTCAGGAGGGAAACTGCAGCGAAGGATGCTGTGGACCTGGCACACACCTGGAGTGGTAATGGCCCCTAGGATGGGGCCCCCGTTGTGGGGGGCATCGACGGCCCCTCACACCTGAACGTGGGGTCTGATGAAGCACTGAGGTGTGGAGGGCTTTCATTAACGAGCCCAGGGGAGGTCATGGTGCCCCCTCTGGAAATCATGTTTGTAAGTTTTTCGTTTCATTTTTACACTGGTTCGATTCCAGCCCCTTTTCTGTTTTTTTTTAAATTTTATTTCAATCGTACTGCCCAATCATTCCACCAACGGGCGGTTCGATATTCTACGAATGATTCAACAGTACGAAAATATTTCAGTTAATTGATTATGAATGGAATAACGCAACCAAACTTCTCGTATAATTCGCCAATTATAAACACATTCGGGGAGCACCACCCTACGGTTAACCTAACCTAGAAATAATTGATATTTAATTTAATTTCGGGATTAATTTCGCAGTTTCTCCACAGTGTTCTTCAACGGGTGTTTCATCTTTTTGCTAACTGGTCGGAATTCTCGTCCCTTGGATAATTCCTGGAGTTTTGCCAGCTTTTAGGGGCTTTTGGTGCCGTGTTCAGCTCTTGTGAAGCTGTGACGTCTTGGTCGAGCCATTTTTGTATGTGGGCAGTTGAAATGCGAATTATTAAACGTTATTGTCCATTAGTCATCACCACTACATGTATACGGTTTGTCATTTTTGCAATTGTTTTCTCAATTACCCATTTTCGAAAATTATGTCGAGGTTTGCCTATTTTTGCAAATTTTGTCGATTTTTGCAATTTTGGTCGATTTTTGCCATTTTTGTCAATGTTTGCCTTTTTTGTCGATTTATGCCATTTTTCCGGATTTTTTGTCGATTTTTGCTATTTTGCCATTTTTGATTTTTCCTTTTTTTTGTCGATTTTTGCCATTTTTGCCGATTTTTGCCATTTTTATTGATTTTTACCTATTTTACCGATTTTTGCCATGTGTGTACATTTTTGCCATTTTTATCGATTTTTGTCATTTTTGCCATTTTCATCGCATTTTGCTAATTTTGCCAGTTTTGCCGATTTTTGCCATTTTGCCATTTTTATCGATGTTTGCCATTTTTACCAATTTTGCCATTTTTGTCATTTTTGCCAATTCTGCAATTTTTGCGATTTTTATAATTTTTGCCAAATTTGGCCAATTTTGCAAATTTTGCCATTTTTGCCATTTTTACCAATTTTACCATTTTTTGCCACTTTTGCATATTTGCCAATTCTGCCAATTTTGCCATTTTTGTCATTTACCATTTGTGCAAATTTTGCCATTTGTACCATTTTTCCATATTTGCCAATTTTCGCATTTTTACCATTTTTGCCTTTTTTGCCAATTCTGCCATTTTTGCCATTTTTGGAAATTTCGCCATTTTTGCCAATTTTGCCATTTTTGCCAGTTTTGTTGTTTTTGCTGAACTTTCTTGCTGTATTTAAGTTCGGCATTTCGGCCCTTGGATCTACAGTGGCGTTCATAAGACTATTAACGTGATTCCTGAGTTGTTATTAGTGTCACATTTTATTGGGGATTGGTGAAGTCGGCAGAGTGTAATTTTTTGTGTAATTACATTCATTGCCACTTGCCTGTTGGGAGTCTGAGTTCTTGGGAACTCTGTATCTTCAGGCATAGGTCAGGAAACAGTGTGTTTTGTGACTTTATAATGTGCCAGGCCTCCTCCCAGTGGT
>JAQGAF010000369.1:0-55104 GCA_034687865.1 Kryphioiulus occultus
CAATTGAATTTAAATTTTTAATCGTACTTCTTATATTGACGGGATTAATGTAAGCGGCTTGTCCCTTTTTTATCCTTTTCCAATTGGAATAAATTATTATTATTATAAACCACCCTAAGTTGAAAAAACGTGACTATGTGAACATTTTTGTGCGTCCATTGATTAGATGACCCTTGCTGCACAATAACTCAAAATAAAAATTAATTGGCAATGTATGGGCGAGTCCCAACCTGAGACATTTATTTAATTTTTATATCGTATTTTGGATATTTGACTTAGGGCCTAAATGGTCCTTTGGATTTTTGGACCTAATAGGGGATTCATGTGTTGTTTTTTCAGATCTATTTGATACAATTTATGCTCATCACTTGAAAAGAGAAATCAATAGAAATTCCAGTTTATTTTATGTAATTTCATTTATTTAACCCCATCCACTCATCATATATAATTGAACAGGTACATTACACAACAATATGACGATTTTCCATAAATCCCCTGTAAACAATTCAAAATTACAAGAGCATATAAGGGGCCGCTTTTGTAGGTTCCAGACATCCTATACACAGAATTCGTGGCTAATAGTGGTCGATGGTTTCATTAAATGTTTGATTCTTTCTTGTAATCTTTTTTAACAAATTACCAAGTACTGTACAAAAAATTATTGAAGCCGCACTCGTCCACGTGACTACTGGTCTAACTGGACGATTTTAAAGCGTTAAGTCGTATGGACTAATATCTTACACAGGAAGAGGTGGAAAACAGCTAAAATACAAAAAAGCATAAAACGATAGTCGGACCGGATAAAAAACCAAACATTTTTTCTTTCTGCGTGTAAGAAATGTCAATGTAAATTGCACGCTTTCAAAGGTCAGTATAAAATAAAATGAGAATATGTGTATATATGCTTTATATACAAAAATGAATGAAAAATAAAAACGAAGTTCATGAACGAAAGTGCGTGTTTAATCTCAATTGCACGTTAATTCCGCAATAGTGAAATAGTGAAAGAGTGAATTTAAAAGAAACATGGAAGGCTATTCAGCACATTGTTCGTTGTATACAGGGTGTTTGGAAATCATCTTTACAAGTTTGATATTAGATACAAAATTTCATGTAGAGATCATTTTCGGACACCCTGAAAATATACCTTCAAGTTTTGCCGAAGTTGAGATCCGAGTCAGAGACAAAGAATCAATTTTAAAAAATTCGAAGGTTTAAATACTAACGTGGAAATTAATGTCAAATGTAAAGTAATGTGGCTAAAGGTGATGGGATGAAGGAGAATCCAATGATTTATACTTTAAATTTAATGAGGGGCTGCTTGATTACTTCCTGGAATGATTTAGTGCAACTATTTAAGACGTAACATTCAGAAGGCTGTCCAACGTTGAGATTATTTTCTTGTGAAATTTTCGAAGAAAGTTGGCCAACCGTTGCAATTATCTTCAGTGAAAGACTATTTGTATCCACGTGAAGGAGCACTGTATCCATTCAGGTTAGGTCTCAGCAGAGTATATGATGAGGTTAGATTATAACTAATTGAAAAGCGATTACAGGGTTACCCAGAAATGAAATCCTCAACTTCACGGACTTTCCCCTGACCTTTTCGGGTTTTAAAAACAAATTTTCCTGACCGCCAACCCTGAAATTGCAAAAATATGGCATATGCCACTGTAAGACATGCTACATTTGTTGCTTGTTATACATGAATTTAAACAGCATATCGAAGATAAATTTCCATTAGGAACCAAATTTAGATTAGTTGTTTAACTGACAATTGCATTACTAATTTCATCCACACAATTGCTCGTCATCTCTTGATTCTTGTGTTAAGCAAAAACTAGCTATGTAAAAATGCATTAATGATTTGTTGAATTTTCCTGACTTTTTCAAACTTTCCCTAACTTTTCCAGGCTTAATTTCCCAATTTCCCTTCATTTCCAGCTAGGTTTTTCAGGTCTGGGGGAACCCTGTTGTTGATCTGATGATATTTCAATTTTCAATGAAATGAAAGCAAATAAAAATTACCAGATCCATCATCCATATTCTGAAAGTGAAACCTTCAGATAGAAGCAATCTCTTCTTCTTCATTATTAAACCTTAATGAGCCAATATGAGTTACAGTGTCTCGATTTTTTATAGGCAACGAAGTCGTGAAGTTGCCAAAAGTGTCAACTGAGTCATGGATGCAAATAAATACACAGATTGGGGTGGATAATACTAAGGTGCTAAAATGCCTGGAAGGCGGACATTGGAGGAAAAAACGGTACACACATGTACATCATATTTACAAGGGACGCAATGCTTCTACAGTCTTGTATTGTCATCTCAATGCAATTAAGCCACGCAAAATCAGCAATTTTAGTCGAATTAACAGTAGGTATTTCTGATAAATGTAGTTTTCGGAAACAAGATGGCTGCCAAACACACGTAGAATTGTTCTATTTGCATCTCCTTGGCAGCCATTTAATTTCCCCAAAAGTTGAAAATGAAAATATGGAAGCTAAACTGACCCACCCTATACAACCAGCAGGAAATTAGAAAGGCATACATAATCATAACACCATTTCCATGCCTTCTGTCAAGAAATTTTGTTACCTCATAACTTAACTCACCACAAATGGTGACAGAAATTTGGTAAATTATTTTTGTACACAAAATTTTAAGCTTCAAAAATAAAACATTCGATTTTTCAACTAAGGAAAGGGGCAATTAAAAAGATGGCGCCAAGTCAAATGCCTTCGAAAAATCCAATCTGGAAAATCGACCTGATAATTGTGTCATAAATTTTTCTCATTAACTCTCGTTATTACAGATATACATTTTAAAGTACACCTTAACCGAGTGTCAAAAACGCCAAAACGATTGCTTTATGCAAGGAATTTTCATTGCTGTCAAATTCGAAAGCTCATAGCGACTTTAATAGACTGGGATTTCGGTCCTGACCCAAATCGATTTACGTTTTCCTATGCCATCGAGCATCAAAATGTCTCAGCAACATCCCGTAATAAATGTGTTTTCAAAGCTGTACTAATGAATACAGTCAGCACTTCAGATAAAATACATTTGCATAGCCACAAAAAAGAATTATTCAACAAGTGCAGTCGGGGCTCGACTCGAATCAAGTTTCAAAATTGATACAAAACTCGGCAAGGGGTGTAGCTAAGGCTCGGGAAGATGAAAAATTATGGATGGAAAATGAAAAAAAGGAAGAACGGACGGGAAATACTGGACTTGGATTGGTTGAAAAATTTATCGTTTGAAATTTCTTCTATCTTAACAAATGGGGTGTTGCATATGCGGATCATAACTGGTGTAGTGTCCCAAAGACTCGCAACCTGGTTATTTTACCAATTGTCATAGAATTTACAACTGACATGTTAAATCTTGATTAGTTGCATGATTTTATCGTTTTCGATTTAAATCAATAACTTATATACATGTACATTATTTTATGTTATCATGACCTAGTTCGATCATTACATCAGTCATATGAGATTCGCAAGGTGTATCAAAACGTTATCATTCTGTTATTGAGTAGTACATTTGGAAATTATTCAATTCAATGTCCAAAATGTATTTCGTTCATATCAATAATAACATTTGAGAATTAGGGTGGCTAACTTAACGAAACGAATATCCATATTGGCAATTTTACTAAAGTCAACTACTTGAACTGCACTATAAGAAACTGCCGAGCAGACGTTAACGTCAAATAAGGGGACGTTCAAGTATTATGTCATCATCTTAAGGGGTGTCAGCCCAATGATGTCGGAAGTTAGGGGGAGATTGTCAAAGTGATGATGTCACAATTGATGTTTCATAAAATCTGGTTTAAAATCATTTGTAACCCAGTTTTTCAAATTATTCGTATCAATACGACTTTTACGGGCTAAAATTCATCATTTCAGAAAAGTTTGCTCAATTTTTAAAATTTTTTGGCCGATGATAATGATTGGAAGGGGTGTTTAACGAGTAATGATGACAAAATACCTGAACACCCTCAAATTAGGTTTGAAGCAAGATACAATAACGCAGCAAACCCGATACTTTCTTAGTATAATGTAAATCGGATTCAAATTTGTATGGACAACGTACATGTTAATTGTTGCTTAAGACTTTAAGACTCCACAATGGACCATTTTAAAACCCCAGCTCTACCTATGAGAGTTCATTAACAGTAGTAAAGTCAACGCTACCTGTTTAGCATTATCTAGGATGCGTTCTGTGCAATTGCTGAACATGATACATTTCCTACAAGAAATGGCTTGAAAATAAAGTGTTTACCGCTTTTAATATATTATGCATAAGACAAGACTTCTAACATTTTATGTTGAGCCAATTTTCTCCAATTTGGGAACTCTACCAATATGCCGCATATGCAACGGCTGAATTTCGTAAAAAAACATGTTCAGTAATTAATACCGGTTGCCCAATCTGTACAATGTTGCTATAGAATCATCTAGGATCAACGCAATTATATCTACCTACATTATTTACAATAATATTACACATACAAAGAAATGGCTGAGCACCCGCGCAAGTACCTTCCCTCGGGCAACCACGAGGTGACCATGAAAACGTGTATCAGGTATTGCTATTCAACTAAGACACTCGGTTAACCAATGTGGGGGTTTCACGAATGTTACACTGCTCTTTGGCATCAGTATAAGGCCCAATGAATCGAGAATACATGTAAAAATAAACGACTTTTTCAATAAAAATTAACAATAATTAATTTACCACTGTTGATGAGCATCAAGCAGCTTATATTCTACTCAAGTAATTTCTCAGTAGTACTCGTCAATTGTCACTACAGCCATACTGTAAAACGAAAATATTAGCTGTTTAAAAAATGGAGTGGTTTCAATTCGACAGTTTCTGAATAGGCCTATGATTTTCACTACAACATGTAAGTTTAATTCATAACACGAAATCATTTCAAAGAAATTTATATATAAATTTTTAAAAACCTTTTCTGATTTCCAATTATGAATTTTGACAAAACAAAAAAATGGAGTAATCTCAATTGCAATAGTCGACCATTTTCTGAATTTGATTTTCGTGTTCCTGATTTTCATGCATATGTATTTCATAACATGAAATAAATTAAAATAAATTGAGATTTTTTTTCAATTTTTTTCTGATTCAGCAAATCTGAAGTTTGCATTGGTTTGCAGAGGGCACATGCATACAGATAAGACAGCAAGCGAGGATGGATCACATACAAAGAAACATTTGCGAGCTTCTAGGGTGATCATTCAATGCTCAAATCCAATTGTTGGGTTCAAAAATCTGAAGCGATGGGAACCATAATAATGCTCAATACTGCTAATTTTATGTTGATTGCGTTGGAATAAATATTGCGATGATGCATCTTGAAAGGCCTCTAAAGGGCAAACAGCTTGTTACTGTTCTTAACTTGATTGAACAGATATCCAAATACCTCTAGAATAAAATATAACCATTAGAAATTTAATACGAATGACCGTATCCTGCATCACATCACCCGAGAAGCTGGCAAAGTCTATAGGACAAGGTAGAACCAAGACCCTTATCATAGCCAATTAACCTTGGCATTTTCAATGGATTGGTTATGTGCGAGGCTCAACGAGTTTTAACAATTCCAGAACCTGGTGTATTCCTGTGGACATTTCCACTTCAATGGTCACCCGTTGCGTCAGCAGTATCCAGACGCCGCTATTCTCCGGATGCTCGCCATCAGAATCACTTGACTGAATTGCAAAGTCCGCACAAATGTCGTTAATATAGGATGAGAAACAATGAAATGCCCTTCTTACAAAAACGGATGCCTCGAAATCAGAGATCATGCTCGTAGTGCAGATTGATCATTGCAGAAGAATGGTCGTCGGTCAATGGGTACATTTTGGGACTGCAGATGGCACGTGGCTATTCGAATGGTCATCACGTGGTCAGGGCATCCATTCCTGGAGCATTTTTTGATGAGTGACTGCGTATTCCCTTATTCTGCCCAGGCCCGAACAAGGCCTAACGTGCTTGGACAAGTCCGAACGCGCCCGTTCCTCTTCGGAAGGCAATGGCTTCGGCCTGACAACATATCATCCCATCTTAAAACGATGAACTAAGAATCCGTAATACTGCAAGACGTCCTGCAGTCAGTGTCTCGTGTTGATTCCCTTGAATCGATTACAAAAAGAAGCAGCCTAGTGTCCTCGGGGCAACTGACTCGCGTCCAGGACAGTAAAAAAAAGCAAAACCCAGACGCTGTAAAAAATGAAGGAGCGATCCAACAATAGCCTCATGACGTGGTTCAGATTCACCGGCATTTTTCCAACCTGAAAAACGCTCTAGCTTCGTCTCTTAACTCTCGTTTCGACTTGGCCGAGAACCAAAAACTGACTTGTCCTCACCGTGAACTCGGGTGGTTAGCACCAGCCGCGGAACTTGAAACTGCAGGAAGTAGCTGGCGGTCAAGGCAGCCGAGGTTTGAATCGTTCGGCGCAACACGCTGTCATCAACTTCTGATCGTTCAGCGTGAATCAAACGCATTTGACCGGTCACACGAGGTGTACATCCAGCTGCGGGACTTGTCGCTGGAATCCCCGATGTGAGTTTACGTCTCGCACTTACCGAACAGGAAAGACTATAAACACCATTTCTGTGTTTCTCGATGGAAGAAAATTATGTATCCAATTGACATTTCGGCTCCAGAGCCAACGCCGGAGTAGTAGTAGTTGTAGTAGTAGTTGGGAGTAGTAGTAGCGCTACGCTCAACATGCTAGTGCGTTTTAAGGAACAACGCAAGATGCTAGCCCAATCGAAAGGGTGCTTGCCACTACTACACGAGGACATCTAGTTGGATATATATTACACGATTTCTTCGCTGGAATGGTCAAACGAACAGACTGCGGCGGCAGATCTTCTCCCGGTTGGGTTGCATAGCTATAAGTAGATCTTCTTGACCTTCTGCGCTGGCTTCGTGTCCGCGGAGCTGTTGGCGTTCTTGCCGTTGCCGTTTTTTGGCGGCACATTCAACACCAGGTTGATCTGTTTGTTGTTGCTGGGCAGGTTAGAAAAGCCCTCCGTGTGGTTCATGTTCATGTGAAGGGGTTCGCGGGCGCCCCTGTTCGAGCACTGCCGCTGCTCAAAGTTCGGGTCGTCCACGTACGGCGTGTCGACCTCGTCCGAGCGGCAGCGCCGGCTGAACAGGTAGCCGCTGATGAAGCCCACGATAAGGGCCACGATGATGGACGTGGCCACGGCGATGGCCAGGGTCTCGGCGGTGTAGATCGGGGGAGACTCGCGGGATGCTCCGTACGTCGGACCTACAGATAATGCACAGACAAGCAGAAAAAACAAAAAAAAAAAGAGAATTAATCGTGTTACTTGACGAAATGGCCGTGGGGCAGCCCGAAGACTGAAAGCGGGATGTTCCTCAAGTTCTCGCAACTTCGTTTCAAAGCAATGGGACGGAGGTGGAAATCATCATCGACCGAGAAAGCATCGTGTGCAAGATTGCGCAAGGTCAGAGCGAAAAAAAATGTTAAGAGATTGAAAAATAATAATAAAATGTGCGAATTCTCAAGTCTTCCAAGCTCCACTGATGGGGTCACCGGAGGGTTTCGCTGCCAAAATAACAATAATTTGCGAACAACTTCTGGGCTACCATTACATACGATACGTTGCAACAAATGTTAAGCTTATGCTTAACTGTCAGACAAGAAATGTGCGTAAAAGGTATACTATCTTAAGCATAAGAAGCATTATTTTAAAAATGTTGGACTTTTTATGATTTTCCAGTGATATGGAATTAAAAATGTAGGGACATTCCCAGATAGTACGACCTGATACTGTAGATGGAAGAATTCATCGTTTTTCGTTTTTGAGTTTTTTTTGTACCAAACAATATACTTTCTGATTTAGCTGCCCCTAACCAGCAGGCAATAACTGCCAGCCTACGAGCCATTAGGAGAAACCAGCTTTCTCATAATATCTATGTTGGAGCAGGAGCTATACCAGAGCCATCCAAACTGATTATGAAATTGTCGATATTCAGAAGTTATTAGCCTGAAGCGAGGCACAATAAGGATTATAACTACATAAAATAGTACTTCGAAAGCCAATGCACTGATATTTTGGTAGAACTTTTAGATTTTCTTTCTATTTAAAACCCAACACAGATGAATGGGTGGCAAATACAAAATCAAATATAGCTTCCTTAGTCCTCCATTTTGGATTTTGGCCACTTTTTTTTTTACAAATAAATAAAAGTTAAGAATTCTACAAAAATACCGAACAGCACACCGGATAACGAAGGAAAATGGTATTGCAGTTATAATTATTTTTTCAAACCAAATGAGTGTTAGAAGTTTTTTTGAATAAGGATTGGGTTCAAAAGACGTAAAGCAGCAGGTCCGTGCACGAATTATCATTTCATAAAAGAAAATTAAACCCCTTGAATGGAAGGACTTGAAATACCCGCAAACCAAAATTCATTGACAAGTGCGAAACAAGTATAAAAGAAGAAAATAAAAGCTTCGAACGGGGGTTTGCCTCGTCCTCCTTTCTCCCAGCCTGCCCTCCTCTGTCCCATGTAACAACAATATGACAACATGCTAGAAACCTGGTATTCTCAGACCATGGCAACTGATTTCAATCATTCAATGGGCATTTACTCAAGGACATTCACTTTAGCCAAAGTTAACTTTAGATGGCATATTCTAAGAAGCTTCAACTGCATTTCAGGACGCTTAGCGGAAAGTTAATTTTAAGATTAGAATGATCTTATACTACAAATGCAATTGGGAGTAATGCCAATTTCTGAGAGTATGCCAAAAAGAGTTGTGCGAAGTGCTTAGACACAAATTGGGAATAGAGAAATGAGGTGCAGGGTAGAGATGACAAGAGAAGAAGAGACAGTCTAGTGAATAGGTTATTGGTGGATTTGTTGACCATGCAGTAATCAAATCATTTAAAAGTGAAGCAAGTGTTCAATATAAATCGCCATCACGATTGGTGAGCGAATTCGAAAATAATTTTTAGAAACCAGCAAGTGTAAAGCAACGATAAATGGTAATAATTATTCTGGAACCAAATTGGGCCAAAATTCATTTAAGAATAATTTCGCTAATATTCTTTCAGAGGAATTTTGATTCGAAATAAGACAAATGTCAGAACTTGACAGCTGGGACTGGAAAGAGGATGGACAAACAAAACATTTTCAGTCAACAATATAGACACAAGAATGTAACATACAACATTAGCCATTTAAATCATCTTAAAAAATGAACTATTCTAAGGACAATTCTGATATAACAATATGGTATTGGGTCGTTTTGAAGTATTTTATAAAGTCTATGTCAGAGTTCATTGTTTATTTTTACTCTATTTGACCAGTAATGCCAAACGTGAATAACAAACGTGAAAAACAATTTTCGTGATTTACAGGACTTGAACATCCAAATTTTGGGCTTTGGATATTAAGCAATCTCATTACGAATTCAGACCTGACTAAGTACAGTACACTATATATTCTGCATGGGCAAGAAAGACTAAGGAAAGACAAGGAAATGCTAACTTCTCATTTTGCCGTAGCAAATTTTGAAATTTCATAATTTTACTTAGTGACTTACAGTTACATTCATACAGTGGTACTGACATACAACTTCATCAGTTTTCAATCAATTTTCATGCATTTTCCAGTAATATCGCATGTATTCAAGTTGACGTGAAAAACAAGGACAACACAAAAGCATACAAAAGAAAATCCTACACCCTTGTTCAAGAACAATACGGCAGACAACATTAAGAACACAAAAAAAAGAACCGTAACCGAATAAAGAAAACCCGAAAAGATTCATGCTATTGAAAGTATATGAACAGGTACCCATTAGAGTATAAAAACAAAATGATAATAATAACTAAATATAATAGCGTCAATGTTATTTTCAAATTTTAAAACAAGGTGAGTTTTAAACCCCATTACATAAGGAGAAAAAGAGGAAATTGAGCAGGACAAATACAACTTCTCCGGGCTGATCAATGTGGCATCATTTGCTAAATCTAAATGATCATGGATGATGATATGCACGAGTATTTGGGCTCAACAATCATTCACACAGAGGTAGAGGGGGCAGAGCTATCAGGAATGAAAGGAAGGTCAAAAGGCTTACCCTTGTTGTCAGTGCCAGCTAATGTGGTAGGAATAGCGTTGGGAAGGTCATTGTGGCGGCCTGGACGACTGGGCGTTTGCTGAGAGGAACGCTGAGGTGTAGTAGGGATATGACCACGACCTACGACCAGTAGCAAACATAGATGTCACATAACAATAAAGAATAGTTGTTGTTTTAACACACAAGTACTGTCGAGCAATTAAAGGATAATCTCATACCATGGCATCATTAGAAATCAAAAGCAAAATGCCGAGTCGAGGTATAAAATTTACGTCAACATGTGTACATGTGAAACTGACTTTTGAATTTTAAATTCAAATTTTATTCAACTTTGCCTTACAGCGGTTTCGTATGAGCTCAAAAGATGAGCATTTGAATTTTGATGCCATTGGATTATCAGCTTTTTCATTTTAACTGCTCGATATATTCAGATACTAGTTATAAAAGATGTGCAGAAAAAGATGTAGGTTATTCGAGAAAGTTAGGAAATGTTATTTCGACTCGCGAACCGAAGGAAGCAAAAAACCAGGTTAATACGCAATGGTTAACTCTGATTATCTGAAAACGGTTAGTTTAAGATATGCACGCAAACAACAAATAGCCACGAGCTAAGGTGTAAAATACGGCACAATTACGATAACGAAAAAACTGCTAAATTAGAACAGGCCACTTATCCAATAAAATACAGCACATGCATCGAAAAAACACAACGTACTAAAAATGAGGCGACAGAAGAATTGAAACAGACCTCCACCTCCCCTTTGCTTTCGAAGTAAGCAAACCTTGACAGAACTTAGCGTTGTTTTACTACAGTATTTAACTTAATTAGCTTATGCATAACGAAGCAGCTAGGATCCAAGGAAATCTATTACATCTTAAACCTATACTTTCGAAATTCGACTACTTATTAAAGGTTTCCATGACAACAGCAGCATATTTAGTACATGTATTATAACATAATTAACAAAATGACTAAAATTGAAAATTTTCTTGCACTATTTAAAATGTATCCTCGTCTTTTTGTTCACTGTTCAAATAATAGAAAACCATAAGAAAATAAAATAGCTTTAACTTGCAATAGATAAAGTCTGCAGACCAAATGTCAAACAGTCGTTATTTTTCAGGCAAATTAACTTTCTCAGTATTTATGAATGGAAAATCTAAAATATCAATGCCAAATTATATAATCTACGGATCCCAGCTACTCCTAGAGCTGCTTTGAATAAAGGGTGAGTGCCGGACTAACCCGAGTCAGGAATCGTGTTGTTGTCGCCCATGTCATCGGTGTTGCCGTTGGCACTATGGGCATCAGGACACTGCACAGGACAGGGTGGACAGGAAGAGGAAGGAGGAGGTACGGTGGTACTGCGAGGAGGATCTAACAAGTAATAGCAGGAAAACTTAAAAAAACTCATTCCCGAGCAACTAATTAAAAACTTGGAAGCGGGTATCTCGCAGTTCCTGACAACAAGTGCAACAACCCGACAACTGATGTCGATGGTGGTTGAATGATATAAGTCAAGTGCGAAATAGCAAAAAATATACTGCGTGCATCCGATAGTATGCTTAAAATAAAAACAACATTAAAACGAGATTTAAATTGGAGTAAAATGACTAATAATGCTAATAATTTCTAATAGTCGAGCCGGTCATACGAGCAAAATGTCAATGATCCAAGATGCATGTGTAATATCGATTATGGAAATATTTAACAGGCTTCACACGCAAATGTTGCAATTGACATTAATTTAACACGGGCTTACCGTTCGAACAACGTGGGTGGTATCCGAGGGCAACGTTTTGTACGTAATCATTACTGTTGCGATTTCTGAAAAAAATACAGGAAAATTAGAAAACACCAAATGGAAAAACTTGGAATTTCAATCAAATGAACTGCCGCAAACAACTATCATGTATATATTTCTTTTGAAAAAATCATGAAGAAATTGAAGAAAAAATAATCAAAAATGAAAAACTCACGGTGACCCTTCGCTGGTGCATTTACTTCCTTTTTCGTCCCAAGCACAGTACGGGTCTTGCAAATTGACACATTCACTGTAATGATAGCCCAAACAAATGTCAATAACGTGGTGAAATCATGTTACTAGTCATCAGCCGGCAAGTCCATGGTTAAATTACTCACTTGCAAGACAAAATTTTGTCCTCGTAACACCGGGACAATTTTACGGACAATATTTCTTCTTTGGAAACTACGATCAACTTGCTTTCTTCAGTACCATCGGCACGCACACCTCTGTACACATGGAGATTTGTAATGGCCATGTGAGGTGGGAAAACTTGAAGTTCTTCAATTATGACGGGGCTAGGTTTCGAATGCTCCTGACTATCCGCATTGATGGCTTTGATGACTTTACCATTATCTTTAGCAAGCATAAAACAAGTAAAATTAGCTTTTAAAAATGGCAATTTGGTCTCATCAAAAATTATACTATTACACACCAGTTCCAATAAAAAGCACATCGTATGTTTTATCGTCCGCAGTCCTGACTTGAGGGTCAACGGCAATTTGCGTAAACCTATATCTATATGAAAAATTTAAAGAAAATGCTATAGTACAAATAAACAGTTAAGGATTTGGATGGCAAAATCAATCGGAATGAGTAATTAACTCCATTGGACTTACTGTAAGCTTGTATGGACCACTAAGGGATGATCCCAAAATGCGGGAACTGCTTGATCCATCAACGTGTGGCTTTTGATGAAGTTCAAAGGTACATCAGGCAGTGTTCTCGAATCGTTCACACACTGCAAAATTTTATAAAATAACGCATTTATTACAACTGGCAATTTTCCTGATTACTAGAAGCTTTTCACCAAAAGGTGCTTTGACAAAAAAACAGATCAAACCTGTCCAGGCCGGGGTTCAGGCACTTTGCTGCCTTGTACTGGCAACCAATTTGAATTCATTGTTTCTTGTTCTTTGAAGGGCCCACCGAAGGTTTCCAAAATGTCCTTCATCCGAAATGCGCACACAGCTGAACCGCTGATACTATTCCTGCAGAAAACGAGAAAAATCATTTAATTATGGCGAGTTAACGACATGAACGTTTCAAACGAAAATATTCAAAAGTGTTGGCCAAAACGTAACAAGGATGCCGTTCAAAATATACAACACAAGCTCAACAACTGAATTGCCGGAATAAACTGCAAACATGGTGCGCCAAATAATACTGAACAAACAACTGATATTTATGGCAGCTTTGCAAAGATATGAAGACTAAAAAAGTTGATTACGAGAAATATAACAGGCAGACATTCCATCCAAAATACTTGTTGGCACTGGCATTTGTTCATAATAATGACAATCACCCCTAGTAACAGCAATTGTAATGCATTATAACCAATCCAACTGACTACACGTATATCTAGGAGTTGAAGTACAAAATTAAGTACAAAATGCGTTTAAGGGAAGCAGAATTGTGCTCGATGTTTGCAAGTATTATGGCCCTAGCCTAAATTTTTCAAATCTATTATGGTAATTTGTCGACCAATTTGCAGATCGATGAAACGCCACCGTTAACATCTGGTGTTCTGATGGATATATGTATCACCCACTCAAAAAACACATTAATAATAATTGCCAATCCATTTTCCCTTCGTTAATAAATACAATCTGCGAGTAACGAGCCATATTATGCACGATTTTATGGGCATAATTACCAGTACCGAAGGGGCTCTCGACACACTTCCTTCAATAAAACGGCCCTATAAATCACACATGGAAGCTGTCGAGGGTGGACAAAATCATTTAAAATTGTCTGAACTTTGGATACCAGCAGAATTTGATCGTGATTTAATAGCAAACAGCTTGATCCATTCAATCCATTAAAAAGTGGGACAATAAATTTAAATCAGTGTCACCAAAAGTGTGAAAGGGTCTTAGTATACACCTTCACATACTGTATATTATATTTTCATAGAAATAGAATTTTTAATTCAAAATAACTGATACTGAGAAATTTGAAGGGGAAAAGAACATTCAGTATATTATGTTCAAAATGCATGTATTTGTGTGGTATATGTAAAGGTGTATACTAACATTTTAACAATGTTCGTTATGCTGATTAAAATTTATTGTCCTATTTTTTAATGGATCAAGATGTCTGTCACTAAATCATGATCAAATTCTACTGCTACCAAAGTTCAGAATACACCATACAAATACATACATTTTGAACAATTACTCAATATACACCAATTATATACACTGTCTGTACGTGTAGTGTAATTAAGCTTGCTTTCTTCCCCTAACATTTTTCAATATCAACTACTTTCATCAAACATTTTACTCATTCGAAAAAATGTACGATTTGAATTAAGTATACTATTGCATGTAACAAACCTGAATTGGGAGAATATGCTAGCTTGTTAATCACTCCTCATCTGTCTGATCTCTTAACTGATATGGTACAAAACACACTATACAGTGTTTTGTATACACACTATACAGGCCCTAATTTCTTTTACTCTTACACAATGAAGTTGAGTAAAGAAAAGGAAGCAACGCTGCATAAAGTTTTCATGTATGTAGATAGGCCAAATTCTTGTGTTTCCTTTGATATTTGCTCACTCAAAAGTGTCATTTCAACGTTTATGTGGCCATGTGATAGAAATAAATTTACATTAGCAATCACTTCTAAACTCAGCAACTATTAAAGTTGGTTACTGCATGACAATCACGTTTGCCCGGAAGGTTGGTGGCAACTTTCTTAACACTGATTTCTCGAAATTCAATAGAAATCTGAATTGCCTGGTACAAGTGAGAGACCAGGTAAAAATTCCCAAAGCCAGAACCCAAGACACGTAAAATGTACGGATGTATGCAAACAAACGATGCAATACGAGACGATAGAACAGCATTAGCGCAGTGATGTATATGCCCTGATAAAAACAAATGAGAAAGAAAATGCCAAGAAAAAGGCAGCAAAAGTGAAACAGAGTAGAGAAGTGTGGTGGTTTCTGTGGGGTAACAACAGCAGCGGAGCAAACGAGCTAGTGCAATTAAGGGACATCATCAGATAGAGAAAACGTGAGAAAGGAAATAGAGAGAGAGAGAGAGAGAGCACATTGGTGAAGTACACATAACCACACACGGATGATATAATGGCGAAAGAGATAGAGTTAAGTTACACAAAGAAGCAAGAAGAGAAGAGTAAAAGACAAAATAAGGAGAATCGTATGAGAAACAAAAAACAGAAACACTCATGAGATAGTAGTGGTGCCATCATGCGGCTGCATGGAATTACACAAGAGAGATCATATACTGTTGGAGAACGAAACAGGGGGGAAATCTGGGCAAAACGAACACTAGAAAACTCCACACCGAGAGAGAACAGCCGAAAATATATGCAAACACCACTCACCCGCGATAACATGTTCCGAGAGTTTTTCATATGAAAAAAATGGAAGCCTTTATTAAAAACCACAGTTACTGACATAGCACTAACACCAAAAATAGGCATGAGACATTGGCGGTTCGAGAATATTGCATCGCCAAATTGTGTATACAGTAACTAATGTGAACAGACTGATCTTGAACGATCTTATTAATTAAAAATCTTGGCATTTGAAGGTCTCAATGGTAGAAACCATCAACAGAATGCTTCCCACAGGGGATAACTGTCATAAAAATTAGCTTTTGAAAAAATTTAACATGGCAATAAAAATCGCCTATTGCTGGCTGCTCTGTGCATTACACATGTCAACATCGAAAAGATTTGCTTTAGAAATCACAATAAACCAATTAAGTTGGCGAGAATGAAAGATTTCATCGAGCTAAATAAGGGACCCAGGATCAGGATGTGAGGACATGTAACGACTTCACGAAAGCCTTCGTTAATTTTACCTAACTTCATCCTATTAATTCATTACTCCCAATGCACAACAGAAGTGGTACAACCCAAAAGAAAAATCTGGGCTTGAACATGGTGACTTAATTTCTGAAAACGAAATTCCCTGAATTTCCAGGTGCTAGTGATTTGTGAGATCTTCATCATAAAAAAGTATTTTAGTCCTCAATTTTGTAAAACAATGCTTAGAAATATTTTTAGACAATGTTTAGGTAAAAATTAAAGAGACGCAGGTTTAAAAAAATACCCGAAATACTTTTTAATGAATTTTAATCAGCTTTCTTAGTGTTTTATCTTAAACTTAATTGTTATAGGATCGCCATTGGAAATATTTTTTGAAAACTAAACCAAAAGTGGTGGATTACAAGCTTTCAACTGAGTTTACAGGATGAATATAAAATCCCCTGAGATTTCAGGTTTTCCAATTTGGTAGTCACCATGTTAAAGACACGTTGAGCAACTTTTGCTCAACCTGGCAAACCCACAATTTCCACCTAACGAATTAATTTCTTCGCACTTTGGTCCAAAAGCTTAAAGCCAACTGCAACAAGAAAACAGATATACAGCCGATAGATAGCACCACCACATTGCTGGAGCTCAGCCGGCTCAGCATATGTAAACTACTGTACGTAAAAAAAGCAACAACTCGTGACATGAGACGGCTATAAAACGGGTTAAGTCCCCGAAATAACTGCGGCTAGAGAAAAATGTTCGCTGGCATAAACTGCGAGCACAGAAGAGAGTACATCAGAGCTGGAAGCTTCGTTTTAGCACGCTCGGTGTACCAGGTAGCTGAAAACTGTTGGACTCAAGAGTGCTAAATTACGAGCCGGGAGGTTTCATCCTTGGTCCAAACTTGTTTACGCTCAGTCCCCTATAATTCTTGCTCATTCATCCAATGGCGCTTTCCTCCATTCGCTCATTTTATCTAAACACCCAGCCAACTCGTGGGTCAGTGCTTTTAAATAATGATAACAGATTTCACGTCTATTAATTACGCCCATCCGAGTCTGTATAAACACTAGGACCTAATGGAGGAATCGAGGCAGATGCTCAACTGAGAAATTAACAAACCCTAGCGCTTCAACAACTCAAACAGCACACACTTGGCTTTCTGCATTAGAAGCGAGGCCATATTTCGGGATTAGGAGCGCTTACGTTTAATACTGCACGGATCACAAATTCACAATCTTACAATTTAGTAATGATGGTACTAACTGGCCAGACAGCAGTTTATGCAGAGAAAATAGCTATAAAGTTGCAAACTGGCCTATTTTTTAAAAATCAATTTTAAAAATTGGTCAACCATATGTATGAAATCAAAGAATTTGGTTTTAGAATTCCTTAATCAAACATTCATTTAGTCATTCTAGTAGGAGGCAGCCACATCTTAGGTCTCAAAAATTTGAAGTATTTTTGAAGCAATTCAAGTGCCATCATCTAATGACATTTATGATATAAATTGTAATGCACTTTTGAAATGTATTGTAATGTTTCTTTGAAATGTTTGTAATGTATTTTCAAGTAAACTGTGAAGAAACTTCCCAGCAATGTATAGAAAATGAGTATAGTTTTATACCAGTTTATCTACAGTGTTTTTCCAAACTGATTTTAAAAATTGATCGAATATATTGTCTGTAGTCAGAGAATGTGACTTTAGAATTCCTAAATCAAACAGTCATTTAGTCATTACAGTAGGAGGCAGCCAAAGCCTTAGGTCTGAAAAATTGAAAAATCTCGGAAGCAATTCAAGTGCCGCCATCTTCCTGACAATGACAAATGATAATGCAGAAATGAAATGTACTGCAATATTTCTTTGGCATTTTTGTATTTTCAAGTAAACTGAAGTAGCTTACCTAACAATTTAAAAAAATCAGAAAGGTCCATCATTTTACCATAGCAGAAATACTTTTTCTGTATCTCATCAGAGTCAAAGGGTTATCAGAAACTACATAATCTAACTATATTATGTCGATATTTATGTTTCGTAGGAAGTGAGTAATCCTGGATTAGGCCTCTTTAGCGTGCGTGAAAGCAGGAATAGTTTAAGCAGCAATCAGATTGTCAAACACTTTAAATTATAACAGCGCACCCATGGCAAACAACGGCTTGATTTCGCAATTAACTGTTCTACGAAGATGCGTGCAAATTAAAGCGGACTTACGGAGGTGTAGTAAAGACAGCGTAGATTAGAGATTCTTGGTTTCCAGCATAATGCCCTTCGACTACGTTTGTCGTGGATTCTGTAAAAAAAATATATCCGTTTATAATTGCCGTGTGCAGAGTCTACATTGACGTTCCGAGTGAGTTGATACAACACTTTCTTAGCGCAGCCTGCGTGGAATTTAATTAATTAATAAACAAAGGAAGTTTACTTAAATCTCCTAGCTAACTAAACTCCGTTCAGAAGTGCACAGCGTAGCTTACGGAAAACCCTAATGGGAATTGGGTATCCATGTGCACCGATTAATAGAGTTCCTTAGCACAAGAAAAGTGAAGTAATTGCGAGAGATCGGCTTTCCTCGAGATTAAAATCACTAGGTATCATATCGACAATCAGTTTTTGTAAACTCAAATTTAAGCTATGGAAACTTACGTATTTCATTGAAATAAAATGGAAATTCGCCTCCAACGGAGCAATTCAAACGGGCCTTCAAAAACGACGTCCACCTGAAGGCGAATTTGTGGGATCCGCCCTTGTCGTTTTTGCAAACTCGGGCTACTCGGGAATAAACAGTCTGGAAAAAAATGTTTGAATATTAGCTTAAAAATCGAACCCATCTACAATTGTAGGTGAGCAGCGCTAAATTGTATTTGAAAAACGTCTAAAATACAATTTAAACTCTTAATTTTTTTGAAGCACAGATATAATAATTACGGTCGTTTTATTTGAGACACAACTGTAAAGTTGGTATGTTACGCCATTTTGAAAACAATGCAATTGAGTTCTTTTTGCAAAATGGAACACTTTCCTATTTGGAATCTCACGTTCCATGGTTGCCATGGTCGCCACGTGCGCTGCCTCCTCGCGCATCGACACGTGACTCTGCTCAACAAATCAGCGTTCGCACGCGATGAGCGGCAAATTCAAAATCCTTAAAAACGCAACCATTGCTAGCATACAGTGTATGATGATCATTGTGTGTTTAATCAACCCTAAACTAAGCTAACAAAGTAATTTCTGATTTAGCTGCCCCTAACCACCAGGCAATCAATGCCTGTCTACGAGCAATTAGGAGAAACCCAGGTTCACGAAGTAAATGGAAATTTGTACGACCTGCGCCCTATTTAAATAAACTTTAAAGAGTGATGTGTGAGTAGTGAAGAACGGATTATAATTCTGTTTCATTAACATTTCAGCCAGAATCCTAACAAATATGTAAGGATTTATTGAGGAAACCGGTTTATTGAGTTATTGACGAGCCAAATGTACATGTATGTAGAGGTGCGTCATATATTTTACATGACTGATTGGTTTTGCATATGTTGCATATGTTATTGTCTATCTCTATTTACATCTCACACGTTTAATGTTTCCCTCAGGTTGCTACCCTCAAATTCATCACCTTCTTCATTCTCCACTCCCCAACTCCACATATATTTTTATGAAACATGGAATCCTCAATTGCTCACAGACAGCTAGCCCCAGACTCATCAATTCCTTACAAAAATCCCCACAAATTTCCGCTATAAAATGGTAGAGTGCCGACTGTGAATGTCATACAGCATTTAACTCACATCATAATAATCATAGTACCGTGCAAGACATGTGCGTTCCAAACAGAACATGTACTACAGAATTGAAATTTTCCCTATGTAATTTCCGAATCTGATAGTGAGTGTACAATGAACCTTCGACGGCGGTTAACGGAATACATACATGAACATATTGTACAGTAAATGCATAGATAAATATGCACACCTGAATTTTGTTGTTGTTAAAAAGCCAGTTTCTGTTGTTGCTAGAGCATTCTTGAGTGCTCTGCCAGCGCCCTATACGAGTGCGTGCCATAAAAGTTTACTGTTTTTGTGAAAATACTTTGTTTTCCTTTCAAAAAATATTTTTTTTTTGACGTGCTGACGGACGGTTAAACGAGTGCCAGATAATCGAAGTTTCACTGTGCATTTTTGCTAGTCAGAAATAGTAACTTGCACTGTCGATTTCTTTTCACAATGTGAATTACCAATACAAATGCATACATTACAAGTACTGTGTGGTTTCTAGATGGTTTCAAACGCTACGTTGACTCGCACCAGACCCACACAGGGTCAAGTGTTTCTTGGAAAGGCACCAAATCTTACTCTTCCCTCGTGTTTATGTATAAATCTCATTTTCTGCTCGGTTGTTCCTCGACTCGATCCCATTTCCTGCAGTTAACAAAGCCGAAAACCAGGCAGGGAGAAAACCCAATGCAGTTGGGTTTGCGTCTGCAATTGCTCAGCAGCAGCAGCAGCAGTAGCAAGAAGAAGAAGAAGAAGAAGAAGAAGGCCAATAAAAGTAATGAACTAACCTTTCCGCAATTGATATATTCAACTGCTGTCTCTCGGAAGAAGAAATAGACGTGTTCTCCGTAGCTCAATGAACTGACGAAATTGGGAGCTGAAAGAAAAACAAACAGAATTTCTATTTTAACGAAAGCGAGTAAAGCAAATAAGGCAAAAAAATGGATGAAGGGAGAAGAACCTTCGTGTCTAAGGAGGATGCACTGACTTACACACTCCAATGCATCAAAAAATACAGTACATGTACATCCAGCGTGGCGGTATCAAATGCAATTACAATCACGGAAATGGATTAGAAGGGGGAAATCAAAATGGTGCCATCGATATTACTGTTAAACTTCTGGGACGAATTGAAGCTATCGTATTGCTCGGAAATTCAAGTGACAAACTATGCAGGGCACCAATTGCTAATTTCGTGAGCATTCAAAGACTGTTGTACTCGAGTAATGATGGGGAAGTCAGCATCAGGGTGGGAGAAGAGGAAAAACTAATCAACTGACAAAATATTTGTGCAATCAATTTCTGCTATTATTATTATTCCAGGGAACTGCGTTGGTGTTAGCACCACTCTTAATTCTCCAAGCTGGGTCGCATAAATAACGATTTTTGGTAACGGATAGGCAGCGTGACAATTTCTGAGATATCGGACGATTTATCACGGGAAACAAAACAAGAATCATATTTCTTAGTCAACGTTAAGAATAATAGTCGAGGCCTTAACATGCTATGGCATCAAGTACTTCCCACCACCATGTCAAGGACTAAGCTGATGCTAAAGTGCTGTCCAATTTTGAGGTAACGTGTCATCAACGTGTTCTGCTTGTATTACAATATCAGTAGGGACTCAATTGTTATTGGTCATCACAGAGGTTAACAGAATGTGCTTTTTTTACGAAGGATAAATAATACATCAGTGTCAGTTTGCCACACTTACAATACTGCAGACTAAGCATTAATCTCGATGGAATTTGTTTGGGATATTGAATTTGCATTTTCAAGTAAGCAGATCAGTTTGCGTTTGCACATGTCACTGGTAGGCATTGACTTCAACGCTTTATATTATTTGTAATCAGATTATAACTAAGTTAACTGATCATAACGTTAGTCACCAGAATCGAATGCTATTTTCAACCATGACTTGTCCTTGTATGAGAAATTCTGTTTATAAATTTTCCATTGTTTTTGGCATAAAGTTAAGTTGCCATTGTGAAATTGGCTTTTTTGCAGGATTTGCCTGTACAGAATCTCAATACAAATGCTATCTATAAATTTGCCATTGTGAAATTGGCCTTTTACATGATATGCCTGTATCTCAATACTTAGCATCAAGATGAACTAATCGAATTTGATGAATCTAACAGTCCAAGCATAACATTTCATAACTTAAGATTTGATAGCAAACATTGGCCAAGTTTTCCAGCAAGATTGAAGATTTTCATCAATGACCTCGTAAGATGAGCCAGACAAAGATACTGATATCACGATGAGTAAAAATAATACTTGAAGGAAGGTTGCTGGCATAAAAACAAGTGATAAACATATGGTTTCCTATACATACTTACACTCATAAATGCTATTATATCTGGGGGAAAATGCAAACCTATAAAGTTTGCGTCTACTTAACTGGTTCGTCACTAGTTAAAGGCGCCAGAAGCACCTTGGAAAAGATAATAAAAGATTTGCGATGTTCAGCCATTTTCAGTGTTATGTTTGCAGATTAAATTTTAATTACATTGACGGGCAAAAAGATTTTAATGGCCAAATCGAGCAGAACAGCAGCAGCACGTCGAAAAGACGTTCGAGCCAGCACTTAAATTTTCATAGAAAAACAAACCCGGAGCAATTATTTTCTTGCGAGACGGCTAGAAAGTCCTTCAGAAAAGTTCACAGCGGTGCATATATTTAATAACAAGTGAGGATCGATAATTCGAGATCACCTTCCCCTATTTCCACTTGCTAACTTACTGTACAACACCCTGAGACCCTGAATCCAGTAATGAAAGATTTTCGCACTTTACCAATCATATACATGAAATTAATTTCGTTCTTGTTTATCCTTCACTCGACAAACTCGCACTTCTCAATCATCCTTCTTCAATAAATACTGTAATTGTGGATGCAAATTATAAGTCTCCAAAGGAGAGAAAAAATCCGCAGCCAGTTTCGATTGATTTTTCTACAAATAAAATCTTCAAAAATAAAATAAACAAACAAAAAATAATAAAAGCAAGACGAGAATTCGATCCAGATTTACCATTAGTCAAATGTTAGCGTCGCTCCAGTAATTTCAAATGACGTGAGTTATCAATATAGAAGTATACATCTTTTTTTCTATTTCGACTATTCAAAGAAATTTATTGGTAATATTTTTTTGGAAAAAAATGGCAGTAATGCAATTTTTGGGATGTGGCTGATGTAACTCCAGAGAAAGCTATCGTGGCCAAATACTGTCAATAAAAGATTGAACTACATATTTACCTAAGTTTATCAAATTCTCAAGAATTTGGTAAATTTGATTTATCTAATTACAAATGTTCAGTGAAACGAAACAGGAATTAAAATATTTGTCCAACGTCAATTTTGGGTATTTGTTTTAATTTGCAATACAGTTGTCATGAAATTTCAATGAAACGAAACATAAATTAAAATGTTTGTCTAATAAACGTAATCTAATAATGAAATCAAAAATTCTCAGTGAAACGAAATAGGAATTAAAATGCGTGTCCAACAACCGCAATTTTTGCGTTACAATTAATCTCGTGTGAATTTCTATAGAAGCTGAATGTACAAATTACTGGCTCCAAAAACGTCTCTATAACACATGATATGAAAATCAGACATCCTCCTTAGCAGCACTCAGGTTAACGGTCAAAAAACCAAAGAAACCAAAAGAAAAAGTTGTTCTTGTTTAAAAAGCATTGAAAGTTTAGCAACCTGATGTGCTGAAATACCTCGCTATACGTTCTATAGCGTAAGACCAACTACATTATAACTAATGAGATTAAAAACGGTGTTAGACTTACACCTACCATTGAGATGCTTTGGATCATATTGCTCCGTCCTCAAGGGTTCTCTGTAGATCAGAGGGTCTGTGCCAGAGAAATCTGAGACCGTTGCCACGTACAAGGACCCATCTGAAACGAGAAACCTGGTGTCAACGAAGCGTAATGTGCGATGGTGGCTCTGGCAAATTTCGTGACAGGGATACCAGAAGGTCAATATTTGACAATAATTAAAAATCGATAAGCTCGAGGGCATTGGTCAGCAGCCTATTTAGGATGAGCAAGAAAAGCTCGGTTTTCACTGAAAAAAATTAAGGCCCCAACCAACAAGGACGGATTTGTTTCGGGGCTAATGTCACATACGTCAAAGGGAATCTACTTTAAGAGCATTACCATGACAAAACCTGGTAGACCTAAGAACACATTCTGGGCTGCAAATAATGGGCTCGGTTGCGAAATCTCAACACAGCAGTTTTCCCGAACGATTTTTTAGTTTTATTTCTGGGGAAGAAAAGAAAGCTGAAACTTCAGGACGAAAATAGTTCGGAAGAAGCAGGTGTCTCGCATCTTTTTCGCTCATTTATTTCCAGCCAAATGTGATAACAAATCTAGGGTAGGCTGCACCTAATAAAACTGGTGCTGAGAACGGGGACACGAAACTGAATCAGAATGATGGGGGTTATACCAGAAAAAAAAATCATCATAAAAATGATGATGGTAGAAATCCGCAAGGGACCCCCGTTAAGGGTAGGCAGGTCGTTACGATGTACTGTATACCGAGCTCCTTACGTGACTAGAAGAAGGGTGATAATTGGAGGATGGACAAAATTATTATATTTAGGCGTAATAATTTTCAGAAAATTCAAGTTTTCGAGATAGTTGCAATAGCCATATTGTGTACCTGTGAGGAACAGCGAGGTGTGGGAAATTTATCGGGAGTAAAAACGCGATGGATATGAATGCTATCATGCAAGATTTCGAGTGTTCAGTTAACAACCCATCATATTAATCCAGACATTAAACTACAAGTAATTCGACCTTTCTACTGAGGGGATAAGTAACGTGAAAATGCATGAGATTAATTAGAAAATTAAATAATTCTAAAAACTAACGTCGGTTCCATCTAGCTGGGCAACGCGAAATACCGATTACGTTTTATTGGTTATTCAATAAAACCTAACATTGACACTCAAATTAAATTAAAAGTTGTACATGCAAAGACGAACATATACGTTGCGAATATACTTTTTCTGGGAGCTTTCAAATTTCTGCCAAATTTCAGTACTCCAGGATACATTGAAGAATTAATTTTTTTTACAAAAATGTTGAAACTGACAGACATGGTCGATTTACTTGAGAGACAATTTGCGCCATTTACGCCATTTTGAAAAACCTAATTGAGGTTTTTGAAATGAGAACGTTTTCCTATTGGAAATTTCACGTTCTACAGTTGCCATGGTTGCCACGTGGCCACACTGCCTCGCGCATCATCACGTAAATATTCGACCAATCACCGCTGACATTTGCATGTGCTAGCGTTGATTCGTCGAACGGAATCACGTGACGATGCGCGAGGATGTTGTGCACGTGGCAACCGTGGAACGTCAGATTCCAAATAAGGACGTTCTAGTTGCGAAAACAACTCAAATGCGTTTTTTTTCTAGATGGCGTAAAATGCCAACTTTACTGTTGTTATTTCAATGTGTCTCAAGTAAGACGACCATTATAGCAGGCAATTATTACATGTATAATGGAAAAGGCAGTTGAATGAGAAACAATTTCTCAAAAATCTGTAGCTGTAAAGGTTTTTAACTACAATTTAGCGACAGTAATCTAGACAGTTAGTAATCTAAATCAGCACCCAAACAATAATACTTATCTGCTTCACTCATCCAAATACTTGCTATTTAAATGTATGCTAAAAGCATGCGACCAACCTGCGAAGACGGCAGTGCTGTTGTGCTTGGAGTCGTACGGACACAGTCCCTGTCCAACGATGCTGTCGTTGTATTTGTACGCTTCTCCCTATAGAAATGGAAAGAAAAAAAGTTGCGCATCAGTCATATAGCATAGCGAAAGGATAAAAACACACTCGATTTAATTAGTTTCACGTCCGCATTGCCATAACGGGTGTCAAGTTTATGTCTAGCAAATTAAGAGGCTGTGAAATGTCCAGGGGAGATAAGTCGGACACACGCCTAGCGTCCAATAAGCGCACATAGTTCTGAGCCCATATCTTTCACGCGCCCATTAAGTGTTGCCATGGCGATGATACAAAAATCTATAGTCGAGGCACGAACAAAATGGCAAATCAAGCGGTGGAATTGAATTTGGGAAACATAGGGGGGCTAACGGGAGACATGTCAGTAACCCCTTTAAGACTGACCAGAGTTTGACGAGCTAAATCATGCGATCATGCGATGATACACGCCGAATTCCCAATGATCTATAACGAACTCCTTCAACATTATCCAACCTTTGTCAATCCATGTAAAGTAACTTAAACGCTAAACTGCTAAAAGCCCGTGGTCGAGCAACGTTTTCTGATTGTGACCATTAAAGCAGATTTAGTAGATTGCTTGGTGCAGAACGAACAGATGAATATTTGCACTAACAGTCAGCAGGTACAGTACATGTACATCCTGAAAATATATTTGTAACCAATTCCCATGCACCAATAATATGATCAATTAAAATCGTCCTGCAAAAGAAATTAAAAGTTGAATTTACTGAATTTGTAACCTTTAAAGCAGATTATAGTAAACTACTTGGTGCTGAATGAAGAATTCACATTTGCACCAAAAATCTGAAGATTTCAAATCAAGTTGAATATAACAATGCATGCAAATACTGAAAAAAATTGCTACCAATTCCCCGTCAAGCACCACCTGGCATTCATCCGCTGACTGTAGGGTAAAAAATTGAATTGAATAAATGAAAATCAACTTGCAAAACAAATTAAGTTGGATTTACTGAATTTGTAACCTTGAAAGCATATCTTATACAGACCTTATATAGGGCGATCATAAAATCCTACCATCATTACAACAATTATTTTAAAAGCTGATAGTTACTACAAGGAGTGCCAGCAGGCGGCGCCACAATCGTTAGAAGTGAAAATGGCATCTACAGTACGTGTACATTGCAAAACCATCAAGATGGCCGCTGGTACCACGTGTCCAAATCGCAAAAGAAAGTACGGACTGCCAACAATCTCAGGCGATTTTCTAGTGTGAAAATCTCTTTTCAATTAAATTTTCATTTTGAAAATTTCGTTCAGCAATTTGGTATCATAATAAACTGTACCAGAAAACACATCGAGCTTATAACTGCATTGACGCAATTTTCGAATAAAACACTTTAGGGAGTACTTCTACCACTTTGCAAAATTTGGCCCTTGTAACTACATGTAAATGTAACAGTTTTTTAAAACTAAGTTTTGTAATGAGGGCAAGACTTTATGATCACCCCGCATGCAAATATCTCTCAAATCCATGCGATGACACATCCATTTCGAAGTGGAGAGAAACTGTTTCTAAGAATTTACAACGTGATTTCCTAAAACTTTCTCAATTTCTCCAAGCCCAACCTTGACCAGGCTTTATGGCAGTGTTTTTTTTTTCAAAGTTCAATACGGGCTTCATTCACTCATTCTTGGCAAGGAGACCAAAATACACGCATTATAAATTCGATGGAGCCAAGTCACGATAGAGTGCACAATGGAAAAATAGGGGCCCAATGCACTGGGGCTTTAATTTTTGCGCCATTAAAATGAGATGTGGATGACCAAAACTTCAGGAGCTCCGTTATCTGATTAGATGTAACGATCCAAGAAGTGACTTGCCAAAACCTGCGACAATGAGACAGCTCCGTGACTCTGTCGCTGCTGCACTGCTGCACATTGTCATTGTAATTTAGGTGGCCCAGCCAACTCATCATTGAAATATACTATCCATTTAACTTGACAAGGCTCTTTCGTTTCAAACCACCAGTTCGAGTAAGCCAGCAGTCTGCTAAATCATTGGGAAATAAAGTAGCTCGGCGCACAAGTTAGGAAAAAGCGAGTAAAAAAGTCGACGTCTGCACTTTTATTTATTGATCTTGGAAGTATTAACTACGAGATCGTAAAAACCGTTGAAAAATTAAGCAAAATGAAAAAAGTGAATGTATATGCGCTGCATGTAATGCTATTCAGAATAATTTCAAACCAAGTTGAAGTACTGCCCATGTGATGCCTTAACATGCTGATGAGCAATCGATACATACAAACGCGTTTTGCCAACTTGAAATTAATTTTTAATCGCAATAAATGACGAATTATTCGTTTTGCAAGTTTAATGACAATCGCAATATTCGTGAAACGTACTAACAGTATGAGTAAACAAGGGTTCCTACTCAAATTCTCATGTCCATTTCCCTGAGATTTATTTTAAATAAGAAAAATGATGGATTTATCCCAATTTCTATAAACGATGATGACATATTAATTGCTGGATGCAAACTAGCTAAATTTCCCAGACATTTTAACGAGTTTTCACGAATTTTAAACTTCAGTATTTATACAGGGTGGTTCATAAAGTCTTAACCTTATTACAATAATTGCTCCTTTAACTATAACAGTTTTTTTTAAATTTGTAATGAGAACTGGGCTTTATGAACACCCTGTATTCTCTAATTTGGTTAGCACACATGAATGACACCTAAGCTTACACACTACCGCACCTGACCGCAGTACACACTAAGTAACTTGTTGCACTGTATTCAATGAAAAGTTTAAATTGGATGCCCAGAGTTATACACGTACATGTACCACACAATAAGTATCATTATTTAACAAAACATCATTTGACCGAGATAAGGTTGTAAACTTTTCTTATTAGCGTTGGAAGTAAGAAAGAATAAATGCGAGCGTTGAGTTTATTAACTTTCCCATTAGTGCGTGAAAGTAAAAAGCATATCGTTTAATCACCAGTCTGGCATTTTACACAGGGGTAAAAAATGCCAACTATTTACGTTAATCACGCTCGATATTGATCAGAACCCAGGGAAATTAAATTTCCAGAAACGAAATTAAGTTTTAAAATAAATCTCAAAACCTGCGAAAGGTAATCCATTTTCCACGATACGTGTAGATTAATACACCTTTACACGGTCCGCTATTTTCGAGGCAATCACTGATTGTGGTTGCGATAGCAAGAATAATATTTTTACGAAGTGTAAGTAAGGTACGAGCGTAACTCAAAATCTGGCAACAATGACAAAGTTGCCATATATAAACTCGGAGCAATTTCTTTCTCTATTAAATTCAGCAATGTCAACTGGGTGCGATAAAATGGCAGGGGGTGGGGGGTTGAAAGAATAACAGTACACTGTAATCACCTTTTCATCGTTTCTTTTTTGCGAAAAAGTTGCAAACTAGGCAAGAAAAACTGAAGATTGTTAGATTTCTCTCTACGAAAAAACCTACAGACAAGGCTGAAAGTGATTGGGGGCAGGATTCGGATCAAATCAATGGGCGATATTAAAGTAAGTGTGCACGTAATGTAGATTTCTTGCCAATGATATACATGTGTGCATAAGCTAACGCGAAATAAAGCATTAACGAGATTTGCAACAATGAAAGAGGGTGGAACAACCTCGCTTTTTATTTGTTTGGAAGAAACATGATTTCTTACAGCAAAACTGTTATGTCAATTACTCAATTTCTAAGAATGGGTGAGAGCTTTGTCAGCTACATGTAAATACACAGAACTTAATTTATCTTCCAGAATTGACACGCTTTTTACAGCATACATGTACCAGCAGAGATCATTTTATTATCGAAGAGCAAATTTACCTTTTGTAGTCTTGGCATATGTAACGAAAAATTACTTTTCCTGACCATTAGCTTAAATTTTAAGTGCGATTCAAGATGGCGCTAAATAACACTCATGAGTTTGTCACTACTCAATAACACGTTAATAAAAACAGTATTATTTTACCTTTTTACCCAAAACCGCTTATTTGATAGTCCATTTTATACCAAGAAGGTAAACTATTACTGCAGGGTGACTCAACACGATTTCAAAAACATTCAATGTCAATTAGAGTATGGGGTCCATCTAGTTTTATGTCATCACAAAAAACGTCCCCTACCACAGGGATGACATGCTCATTGGCCAAAAACTCCATAGGCCATCTTTTTTGGGAAACTGGATAACAAATGATGAATTTTAATCCTAATTTGTACTTTGTGATTCAATTAAAAGCAAAAATTTCATAACCCTAATGTCAATTTCACGATATTCCATGACTTCCATGACCGTTAGACACTCTGCTATAGCATCAGCAAAATTTGTTAAATCTACAGGGTGATCATAACGTACTGCCCACATCGCAAAAAATATTTTTATTTTAAAACCGTTGATTTACACGGAGATGCCATTTTCAATTCAGGCGATTACAGCGCCACCTGCTGGCACTCCGTGTGAACCAAACGCACGAAATTAACTAGTTCTTTTTATATCTTTTCCAAAACGGGTTTCTCGTAACTCCTAAGTTTAAAAAAAAATTCCGTAATGAGGGAAGGACTATGATCACCCTGTATATTCCAACAGGGTAACGTTGCCCATAGAAAAACCACTGTTACTCAATTTTGGGTAATTGCGATGGGTCATGAGATCTACATGTAGCTTCAAATCAATTTCTGAAGCTCTCTTCAAGGAGGACAAGCATACAAAACCAGCAGACAGAAGACGCCTTACGTGATCTTAACAAACAATCCCATCCATATACATGTAAGTCATTGAGCATCTCAGATGTTAGCAACGACAAAACGCAAACGTTACAGTAAAAAGATTGGACACGCAGTGGGAACGTGCCATTTGGTAACAATGTGAAATAACAAGTCAACTCCTGTCAAGTACGATGACGCCAGCACTTCTGTCTTTTCTTGGCATGTCTTCATTCTCGTAGAGCCAATTTAGAAAGACTGAACAAGGGCCTGAAACGTCCGGAAATCTGCGCCATGGCAGAAGATGGCATTTGGCAGCTGCAATTGTGACTGCTGCTAAACCTCCAAATCCAACCCCCCTTCCCCCCCTCCACAAGGGTTATATACGAGCCAGTATCATGCAAATCGAGTGCGGCGGTTTGCTGCTCAAAATGCCACGAGTCAGCTACGTTAAAAAATAAGAAACATCAAGAAGATAAATGGCAGGAATGCTTTCTCCTGACTTGGCACGTTTTGAGAAGCCAAGGCCCAAAATCTCCGCTTTTTTCCCCATTAGGCCCAGCTACCATGCGACGTCAACAACAACAAACAACAATAACATCCACTGTAGCTATTTTTCAACTTGGCTCGATATCGGAGTTTTGCAAACTTTCAACCGTATCAGATTTATTTTAAAAGCTAAACGCAAGTTATGTCCCCCCCCCCCCACCCAGCTCATTTTGGTCGAATTGCACAACTGGTCGAATTAGTCGCCTGGACTCCATATTCCAATATGTACTGGAGTTGTGGACTTGTGGAGTTTGTGGAGTTGTGTTTAGTAATATGGTGATAGTTACTTTCAATTCAATCATCAATTCAACCCGGATACAAATTTTGAAAAATCTCCAATGGAATTTGTTACTATTTTTAGAATAACATCTTCCAGTTACTTTAGAAAAGCTAAAAGTGAAATTGACTGCACACGCATTTTTATACAAAAAATGATTCAGAAATATTAACGGAAGTCAGAACAACTCCTTAGGCGAAAATTTCAGAAAAACTGTTACAAGTGATGGAGCTTTTTAAAAATACAATGACTTTAATAATAGCAACAATTAAGGGATCGCCTCGAGACAATTTGAAAAATTATCGTCAAGAACTGTGGATTTTCAGCCTATTTTCTTAAAATGTTGTTCAGAACCATCAATTTATACTGCGTGTAAGACTCAAACACTAAAGATATTGACGTCACTGAAAAATTCCAGTTTCCAATTTGAATTTCCTATAAGTTTCCCAGGTTGAACATAAAATCCTCTGAGATTTCCATGTTTTCCAGAATGGTAATCACCATAACCCTAGTCAGCGAAACTATTGAAAAGTTTGTGTTTGTGCTGAACTGTCTGAACAGGTGTGAAATAGGCCAAACTGTAAAACTACAATTATAGTGTTTCAGAAAAATACATTCGAGAGTGGTCATCAGAAAACGTTCTGGAATCATAATGGTGATAGTATTATAAATTCGGTAATTTAACAACAATTTAAGTATGACAAATTAAAAAAAAAACAAGAATGCAATTCGATTTTTGGAAAAATGGGTTTAACCCAAAAACCTAGTTCCACACAATCTGAACGATTTTTCTAGGAGACAAAAGCAGCATCATTCGGGCTCATTTGACTATGACTAATTTCGGAAATTCGGTTTTGGCCAACCCACTGGGGTCGTCGAGCCCTGGTGGTAATTCGCCATAAAGTCAGCGCATTTCTCCCCATTGTTTCAAGTCGTGAAATCTTTAATAGCAAGGTAGGCGCCTTTTCGGATAAGCGGCGTCCAATTACAAGGAGCACATACATCAAATTAAGTGGTGCAACTCATTCCCCGCCCCCAAACTTCCAACAGAAACAAGTACAAAGTTGCGATTGGGAGTTCAGGTTGGAAACACGGCACGACTCCACCCATTAACTCTTGCCCTCGACCGTGCACATTTTTTTTTTGCCAATCAACATAATATGCGTTAACATTTTATTTCTGGCTGCGGGCGATGTAGTTTGTATTAAGACATCAGAGCTTGTCAAAACAGGCCATAAAACAAGGGCCAAAAAAAGCGCGTTTAGTTGGGCTACAGCGCTATTACCTGTGAGGCACCGGCTTAGGGGTGGCTCAAAACATGGGACGATGCCACACACGGTGGTTACCTGCTAAGGAGATGAGTTGCTAACAACAACCTCTAAAACACTAGACGCACAACCCCACTAACGTGGGCGATAACGACTCCATTGCCAGCCACACGACAACACATTTGGCTTTTTGAAAGAAAAAATGAGATATTTAGGGGGTGAAATAATGTTAAGAAAAATAAGACTTCAATGGATATGATTGGATATGACCAAACCAGACCTGGAAAAGTTTGAATTGTCAGGGGAAAGTCTAGCAAAATAATTGTGCAAACGTCAAGGAAAAACGTGATTTCTTTTAAAATGTCAAGGAAAAAATGATTTGTTTCGAAAACGTCTAGGAAAAAGTGATTCATTTTGAAAGTTAAGGAAAAAGTGTTTCGTTTAGAAAACGTCAAGGAAAAAGTGATTTTGAAAAAGTAAAAAAAAAGTGAATTTGAAAACGTAAAAAAAAAGTGAATTTGAAAAAGTAAACAAAAGTGAATTTGAAAAAGTAATGAAAAGTGATTTTGGAAAAGTAAAGAAAATTGATTTCGTAAAAAGGGATAATTGTGAAAAAGTGTCAAGATGATTTACTTTGAAAAAGTCAAAGAAAAAATTGATTTATTTAGAAAAGCGATTTTTTTGACAAATTCAAGAAAAAGGTTATTAATTTTGATAAAATAATTTTGAAAACGTCAAGAAAATAGCGATTTGTTTTGAAAAAAAATCAAGAAAAAGTAATTTTGTTGAAAAAGTAAAAAAAAAATAATTTTGAAAAAGTCGAGGAAGAAGTGATTTTTGAAAGTCGAGGAGAAAGTGACTAATTTTGAAAAGGCAAGGACCAAACGTACCCTGTAGCTTATGGTATGCATGTAAATCTAGTGTGTGCTAGTCATTCTCATTTTCTAACGCATAAAATCTGACTAATTAAGGTGGATAAACATACTGTAGCCTGCTCCCCAAACCTGGGTACATTCCACAAAATTGGGTAAAAAGTAGTTTTCTCTGAGATTACACATTGAAATTTATTTTAAAATGTATAATAAAAAGTTCTTTTAAGAAAAATTGATCAGTTGGTATTGACTGACACTAAAACGGTCTAAAAAATACGTGTCCTTATTATTAGGCTAAATCATTTTTGCTGCATTGGTCTGCTATGCGGTTTTGGGTAACAGATAAGATTCTTATAAATGGCACTCTCTGTATGGAGTGCCCAAGTTCAGAGGTCACGATACCTTCAACCCTGTACTATAGCATGCCTCTCAACTGCTTATTGCAGAGCGCAATCATCACCTACAACAACCAGACCGAAAAAAAAATGATTGCGATAGAGAAGGCAAAAAACAAAGCAAGCAAAATTGCAGTCAGCGTGCAATTTCCATGTAATTACACGCAATAGCTCTTTAATTATTTCTGTGAATATAGAGCCAGAGCAAGGTACATGTACGAGAGGCTCGTATAATCTGACCCAAGAATGTCGTTGTGTTTTTCTTGTTTCTCGATCTCCTCCTCCGTGTGCACCAAGCCAAAAATTACACACTGTGCGTTAGCCGCAATAAAAGCGCAGCACCCGTGAAATAAATAGCCCTACGTTATAATGTCTTCATTTCGAGACATTCTTGACTTCCAATGAAATATACTGCGGCACTATGTCACACACCCGCAGCAATTTCATTAGGCCTAAGACGTCGAAGGATGGCCCCTCAAATTCCCGATGCATAACGTCTTCTCCAGCCGAAAACCCCTTTTAATCACCATTTGTTACCTCGATATCTATCGCGCCTATATACAGTACACTGTACAATGTGCCAAGAAAATTACGAGAGTTGCGGAGGAAGGACGTTTCCCACATTAAAGGCTCACAACATTTCAAAGATCACACGTTCTCTACCATCCATTGAAATTTCCAGTAAAAGTGTAAAATGAGAAGCATACTGAAGAAAGTGATCAGTCAGTGTGTATAAATACTCTAAAATATTCAATCAAATACTTATTATTAGATTTAATCATTTTTAACACTGTATCCGGGATAAGTGGTTTTGGGTAACGAAGGAGGCATCTGATCGGATAAGTAGTTTTTGGATAATCGAAAAAAAAGTTTGGGAAGCACTGTCTTAATAATTAACGTATCTTAGGACATTATCATACAGGGTTGCCCCAGAAATTAAATTCAACTTCCCTGACAACACTGACCAATGGACATGCAAACATGACCTGCCAATGCTTATTATAAACTAGACAGACAGTAGACAAAAATTCCGTAAAACAAACAGCAAATTTTGATTAGTTTTATTTTAAACTGACAATGTCGTTATTGATTACGCCCAGAAGTGTTCTTTAATTGCAAGCAGGATTTTATTACAACTGTTAGTTTCTAATGACTAATGCTAAAGCAAATGTCTTTCCTGACAATATCAGGTCTTCCAGGTTTTTCCATTTCCCCTGACCATTCCATGTCTTTCAAATTTTACTGACTATATCACATCTTACAATTATAATTTCCCTGACTATACCATGTGTTCAATTTTCAATTTCCCAGACAATTCCACGTCTTCCCAATTTCCCTGACAATTCCAGATTTTCAATGTATAACTAGGGGAACCCTATATTACACTGATGGTTTATATGAATTAAACCTTTTCGCCACATTCTTTGTGCCCTTGCAAGAATGCTCTTGCCAGTCAATTATAAAATACAAAGATACCTCCCCCTTTGAATATAATGTATGATCGTAAATAAAATACTTGCAATTGAATTGAAATCAACTGAATTCAACTGATCAGTAAATTGGAGGATGGTAAAGGTTATATTACTTCGTGTCTTTTGTGGTGATGGTGGTGTTCAGACAGTAGGTCTGCTTATTCAACGGTAGGTTTTGATGTAGTCATATTTTTGAAAAACTATCAGAATCACTTGGTAAAAGGCAGAAAAACTGGACTTAACCCAACCGACCACACGCACACATCTCTCAACAGGAGGGGAAGGCGCAGCTCCAAAAATCAAGTGTTCAGTTCAATGTCGTCGAATTTGATTTTTATTGTTAATAATTTATTATTTGGATCGAGTTCATGGTTGTTCGGCAAGTAAGCAAAATGCTGCAGGGAGAGAGCGAAAGGGGAGACTTCGTTGAAATTCAAGACAGTCGACGACCACCTTAGAGGTTTTCTTATCTCCTACCTTTCTTGGCTTTCTCTATTCGTGCAGCGTGAGGTTAATCATCTTTTTACTTTTTTTATTTTTTAAGATGAAAAAAATCACGACCACTTTCTAAGAGTTGATTGCGTGGCACAGCAAGGAGAAGAAAACATCAAAACACGTATTTGCCAGCATGCAGACAGCGTTTTTAAGTTTCGCAGGTAAACTTTCAATCCCCTTGATAACTTAATTAAAGTAAACATCAAGATGGAAATTAATCTAGACCATGTAAACAGTCGTTTTAAATTTCCAGTGTGCATTAACGCTGGAAATACTTTGGTATGCCAGGCAATATTCCAGACAAATATGCTAATGCTGTACGTTGTACATTACATAGACGCAATTTTGCATTTTAAAGTAAACTTTATACAAGGTGAGCTAGTGAAATGTGCATGAACTTGTTACACGTAGCTAAAAATCTAAATCTTTGCTTACGATGCAGAATAAAAGCTTTGAAGTTCATCGACACGTTGACTAAAAAACCAAGGACTAAATTAACGGGCCAAAAAATAACAAGCTTACGTGTTTAAACCCTGCCTTTGTTTTTGGTCCAAAGCCAGCAGCTCCAGAATGTTAATTCTTTTCGTATACACTAAGACGCTCAAACCGCTTAACTTAATCAGCAAAAGTAAGCTCATCCTCCAAAACGTTCATCGTAGTAAATGCACCTCGAAATTGCAGTGAACACGATTAGTGCTTCTTGGACTAATTAAAATGTTACAAAAGTACACAAAGATCCCATTTATTTACGAGGAATCATCGATTTTTAAGAAACTACGATATCATTGTTATCATTTCTAGTGGAAAGTAAGACAGTCTGCCACGGTGAGGTTACCACGTATTTCACTGATCTATGATATGCTGCATTGTTAACAAATTTATTACGAACTAAATTCCCAATTGAATTACGCAGTCATGAAATCAAACTAGAAATTGTTCTAATTCATATATAAAATTGTTTTCTAATAGGAAGGTAAAGTCCAGCCAACCCTATTTTAAAAATGCTTGATTTTTTCCTGAAAACTGCTTTTTCTTTCCAGGTCATGTTGCCATAATTTCAATTAGTTTGATCTAATGATAATGATGTTTAGTTAGTAATGAACATATTGAAATTATATTATCTCAAATATACTTTATTATCATTAAATCACACTAGATGTTTCTAACGCAAAAGTTTGTTAATAGTTTAATATACAATTTTAGGTATATTATTAGAACGAAGTTCACGAAGAACTTGCATGTGCTATCTTTTACGCTAATTTGTAAAGAATGTCCAACCAACCAATTTAAAATTCCCTGATTTCCAGATCATGTTATTACATAGATCTTAAATTTTGCTTAAGCTAATATGCTACATTTTAACAAGTTTATTACCAGCTAAACATTCAATTGAATTACATTACCATTCAATCAAACTAGATTTTTCTAATGCAAAAATCTGTTAAGTAAATTGATGGAAAAGTAGTCAACCACTTTAAAACTCCCTGATTTTCTACACTACATTTTAACAAGTTTATTACCAACTAAACCTCCAACTGAATTACATAATCGTTAAACCAAACTAGATTTTTCTAATACAAACAATATGATCTGCAAATGTATGTAAAAGTCCAGCCAACCCAATCTAAATTCCCTGATTTCTCCTTATTTTTATTTCTATGATATTTCCATGTCTTCCATGTAGTATGGCCACCCTGTAGCAGACAGTCCTTGTAGTGAACACAATTCAATACAATGAAGTCCACGAAACTTGCAGGGATCATAGCGACTAATTTCAAGGATGGGGCACCTGAGGGACCGTGCACAGGCAGTCCATTAGCCGGTGGATTTCCAACGTGGATTTCAGAAAATATACTGACTCAAAAAAAAAACTTTCCCGACTGCAACAAATCCAAAAATCTGCGGGACCCCACGATATTACCTCTCGGTTTCATCCTCTCAGAATCGAAAAAAAAACGAAGAAAAGCCACCAAATCTTTCGTTCACCGTTATATACATTTACAATTTCCAGCAAAATTGCTTTTTCCTGTACATGTACGTGTACGAGTGCATTTATGCCAAACGGAAAATGCGTGTTCGGATGAGTGTTACTTACGAGCAGCCACAGTAATGCAATACCTGAATTTCAGGCAAAGATTGGCCCTAAAAGCACGGGCCATCGAGCATTTATGTTAATGTGGATTTGTTCTTGCAGTCTCGCACAGACACCAAATACAGTGGGTGTACTGGAGGCGCGGCTGGATGATAGCTAAGGTATATTCACGTACTATAACATTGGTGGGTTGAGAGGGTGGATTTTTCCCATACAGTTCCATCAATGCAGTATTCATGGGGAGCAGTGCTGAGCAAACACTGGCCCCATGATCCCGATCATCGAGTGTAACAGTAATGTGCAAGAGGGCAATGAAAACGTCGAAATGGCAAAAACGTTCAATAAGAATCGCTAATGGAAGGTGGGGAGATGACTGTTTACTTAAAAACCGCGTAAAAACAACTTCTTGGCCAAAAAAAAAAACGAACCGCCAATTCCATCTAATGCACAATAAAGGTCAGGAGGTCATTGGTGGAAACGACCCCAAGAATGGCACGAGCACTTCTTTACATTAATTTCTATAGTAATAGCACGTTTTCGATAAAATGGTATTTTATTAGTTATCCAAGTAATCAAACAAGGACCTCTCCCTCTATACCTATCGAAAACCCAGAGGCACGATCACAATTTGCATACTTTTATTGGTCAGTAATGTCGACATGCTAACAGAGCCAAGAATACTTGCTTAAACAATTGGCTTTAGACATTTTTTCCAATTTCCAACACAAATTCCCTAACCACCCTGTCTGAAAACACCAAAATATGACAATGTAGACTGTATGCCAGTTTATTGATTATAGACAAAAAATTCAGCAACAAAACAGAGCAAATTTAGATTAGCTTTTAATTTGACAATTTCATTACGGTATTGATTTCATATACACAGACGTGTTTGCTTAAATTGCAATCTTTGTTTTCTCAGCTGCTAATGTCTAGCTTCCCAAAATTTCCCTTTATTACCCAAAAACCACTTGTTAGAACCTCCTAGTTACCCAAAACTGCTTATCCAGATATTCAATTTAACCCAAATCGGGTAAAAGTTTTATTACAATATTAACAAAACCGATTTATTCGAATAACAAATACAGGTTTGGCAAGCAGGGTTCCAATGACTTGATTGAAACAAGTCTTTGCTTTCGGTCTTCAATATTTCTGATTTCAATAGCGCAATGCAGATAAAAGTTTTTTCAAAGCAAGTGTAATATCGACATGTTGAATTTCCTTGACATTTGCAACCAAGCTACACGTGACACTGTTTCATCCTCAACAGAAACAGCAGACTAAATACAGTAAAGTTTGTGTTTCGACTGTCAAACCATAAAAAGGTCGATGTTAGTTAAACAGGGTTAATTCTAGCAACATCCTTGGAGTCCCAAATCCCGAGATAAAATTTCCAATCCAGTTTCACGAAACTTAATGTTGGAATCGCACTTTCAACTGCCCTAGCAGTTGTTTGGTACATCTTGGACCAATTTCAGCACATGGCTGATGAGCAACCCCTGACCTATCCTTTAAAATTCCGCATCGCCATTACCATTCAGCGAAGAAAAGTCGAATCTAAAAAGTTTGCTCAGTTATTACACTTTCGGCCTTCAGCATTTCTGAAGCGGAGCAAAAGCCAAAGATTATCTCCAACAGACGGCGAGGCCATTAAGAAGGGCATGGAAGAACCAGAGCCAATCGACATGCAGGGCACGGACCCCAACGAGAAGGGCCCTTTAACTACGAACGATGGTGGTGGAAGGTTAAAATGCACGGACCAATTCCAAACGACATAAAGAAAGCCAAGTCTAATTAGGCTTATTACAATATACAGTAATTGAGCGAGCAGCCCATACCTGCACGATCAGAAAAGCCCTAAGGTCGCATTTGGATCATCATGGATTCGAGGATGGGCCAATGGGCAATTTGGCCTCCCCCAAGATTAAGCCAATTGCCGCAATGTGCTCGTGAATTTTTGCGTCATCCATATTAAGTTCAATCCTGGCTTATAATGCGCACAATGTCACCCATCACTAAGTAATCTAGTTTTGGCCACCATCTGCCGCAATATGCACAAGGGGAGGGGGGAGTAGTATACCAATAATATAAAAATAATTCCACGTTTTCAATTACAATAATTTTTAATTAGGAAAATGCAAAAATATACATGTACACGAGAATTGGTATTATGGAGAACAATGCTACTCTGCAATGCGTCTTTAAAATTAAAAATTTCATTTCGAAATCAGCAAAACATGATTTCTACTACAGCATGCTTGCATAAGAAAGTATGGTATCATGTGGACATTTTTTTGCATTACATTTTCCCTAAAAAAGGTATAATTTAAAAAAATTAAAGCAATTATTTTTTTCTTAAAAACGCATTTGTCTGATGCAAAAGAAGGGTGATTCTGAAGCAGAGGATCAAATTCAAAGTTGTATCTCGACAACAAAATTGCAACAAAAACGATAAGTTTAATGAAACCGACCAAGACATTCAAAACTGATGAGATTCTGGTAATTCATCAAAATCTTCAATTACAACTGCCTTTTTTACTTTTAGCACTATGTGTATACTTGGAATTTGAGCACAATCTTGATTTCAAATCTTGGTCTGTTCAACTAGGACGGAGATCATGAACAAAATCACTAATACGTAGTTACGCCTCACCTTAAAATAATGAAATATCCACGTAGACAACTCAAATTAACATTTTCAAACGAAATACGATGCACTTTTTTGCCCATTAAAATTCCCAATTATAAATGGAATAAGGAAAAGAGAATCAGAATCACGCGCGTGCATATAGAACAAAATCGTGCGCACGTGGATCAAACGTCGTCACGTGCACAGCGATGTTTCACGCCCACGAACGCGTGAAGCTCTAAATTCAACCAATGAGCTTTGACCATTTCGGAATAAAATGGTGGAGTATGAAAATGACAGGATGTCCTTTAATAATACCTCCAAGCAAAAACCTTTTTGGAGACAAAAACGGCCGAGAAAAACAAAAAACGTTTTCATCGCAAAATCTCATTGTCAGGGGAGGGGAAAAACAATGGCTGGAAATTAAGACGGAAAACAAGGGAGATTAATTAGCCTTTCTTGTCATAGTGTGGCAAAAACGGGTCGCTATGCGTTTTCTGGATGGTAATCGGAAATGTGCATGCGTCTGTGGAAATAAATTCCCAGCTCAGGAAATTCGTAGGCGAGCAACATTTTTTTCTCCAGAGAAAAAAAATCACCCTGATGAACTTCGGTAATCCCATTAGCGTTGTATTGGAAGCGATTAATCAGCAAAACATGCAGCTGCGTCCAGAATTCTGCAGGGGTATGGCTCGATGTTGCAATTATGGTGGAAAAAAAACCATCTTACAACTCGAATATAAATTAGCAAAATAAGCGTGGTAATGCTGGTGCAGGGCCAACGTAAGTGGGTTTCTCCAGCTGCTCATAGGCTGGCAGTGATTGCCTGGTGGTTAGGGGCAGCAATGCCCTTGGTTGTCCCCATCAATCGTCAAAATATCATTCGCGAGCAAGATTCTCTTTCATATAGATATTGCCAAAGAAAAAAATCCTGACCTCAATCTTCGTTCGAATCCAGTACGGAGGCTGCATTAAGCCTCAAAGAGTTACTTTTGAAAATGCAAGACCCGCATTGTGCGATTGCCCAAACACTCCGAGACTATTTTTCGGGATGATGGACCATAAAGTGGATCTGATTTGCTAGTCGCTTCCAGTCAGACCATGTAGCTTTATAGGATGATTTTCCAGACCAGTGACCACAAAAATCTAGTTTCATGCTTCTTGGAAGGAATTTGCGAGCAAATCCATCAGAAATCCAACTGCATAATATCCGATGTCAGAGTAAGTTTCTTATTGCATTTAGCTCGGATATTAGGAGGACCCATCAGTGGGGAGAAGTTTGCTGCCAAGTCAAGATGCGGATTTCACAAAATTATAATGCATCAGAAAATAACAGAGCTTTTGAAATATTAAAACTAGCTGGGAGAATTTCAAACTTTCTGATGTACATGTACATGTATGCCAGTGCCTGGAGCCCCACAATGTTTTTTTTAGCTTAAAACATTGTATTTGTCGTCCAACATCCGAAATAGTTGTTCGTGAAATAGTTATACGTCAAAAATTCAACGTTGAAATGAAGGAAACTCCTACCCATTGTCAAACGAAGAGAAAAAGCACATCAATGAGGTGCTGTCCTACCTGACACAAGAAAATGTGATTTATGAACGTTTATTGGGGGTGCAGTACAGGGTTAGCACTCAAATTTTCAATTCGATTTCCATGAAATTCCCTGACAACATTTCATTTCCTTGACTTTTCAGAAAGTGGGAATCCTGTCATAGTTTGGCGGATAAGTTTGTGTTGCGCAAATCGTTTTCACCAAGTGCTAATTTCCTTTCCTTAATTCAACTTCAATGTCGTACAACACTGTTTTTGTACTAAAAAATTACTAACGCAATATCTCGTTCACTAAACTGTTCAGTTTTTACCCTCCTGAAATGTTGATTTCCTGGCACTTAAAAAAGTTATGGTTTGGCACCCTTCATTTATGATGTTTTCTAGCAATTAGCAGTTGGAATAACGTTATCATGGTCTAGCAACATCATTACCAAGTTTAACTGTAGCTGATCAGCCAAAATAAAAAGAATAGTTCTAGCCATTCCAGCATTGCTTTCGCTATGGGCTACTGATGAAGGATCGAAACTGACCATTTCTAGCCAACGACTGCCATCGGGCCTTTAAAATTTGGTACGCCTCATTAAAAGTGTAATTTGTACGTCGTCCTGAATGGGTCATTACAGAACATCCTTCCCCATAACCATAATTATATCCCCTATCTCGTTGCAGAAGGCGTTGGATTGAAAATGGACTTTGGAAAGGGTTGAGTTTCTTTCCATCTATTATCGCACGTTTGGAAAGTGCCCCGAGTTCAAATAGAGATTAACTATGGCTCGTGTACGTAGAAGTTGCTATCCGTGTTTTTGGCAAGGGTCATAATGCGAAAACGGAATTAGCGTCATTATCTCAGAAAGCATCCTGGCCCTGAAGAGTCCAGAAGTCATCGGTTTGCGAAACTGAAGGAGCTGGAAGAAATCTACGAGCCAGAACGGATGCCTAAACTACATTGCAACAATCGCCACGGGCCATAATTTAAATGTGTTCATCGAGATCCCATCAACACAACACGTGTACTGTTGCAGATTACGCAGATTTGCTTGGCTGCCTCTATTCGTCATTTCGAGGCTGAGTTCAAATAGTGCAATATTGCGAATTTCAAAATGTCAATATAACTGTGAATGTAGCAAATTTGCTACACTGACAAATCTGGCTTTGTTTAGACCAATCATTGTTGGCAACGTACAGTCAGAATCAGCATACTGTATCGAAAGTTTCGAACAAAAGAAACACGATAAATATATTCCACACTTTTATAACAGACGATAACTAATCAATTGGCAAATGCAAACTAACCCAATTTCCATGACAGTCCCCGATTGACATCTCTTGCTTGTTTTATTAACCAATAACGAGCTATACATAAAATGCATTATGGATTTGTGGAATTTCCCTAAGTTTTTCGAAGTAAACCCTATTTCTCTGTCTTTACGAGGCATTTTCGATTTTCCTCACAACGGTTTTCCATGGCTGGGTAACCATGTATTTGTACCTCTATCTTCAGTACTCTAAACTAATATTCACTAACAAAAAATCCAACATATGGTCATATTCAGAGTATATGTAACGCAGTTGAACCTGTCTAAACCGATATCCCTTGAACCAATGCTAATAATCTAGCTAAATAAACACATACATGCAGTATATTCTTTCTAAATATTTCATGTACCAATAAGACCGAATGTAAAAAAGCGCTTATTTTCTGTCTGATGTCATCCAACATGAAATGACTTCACGGGATGTTGAACAAAAGCCATTTGAGCCATGGTTTAGCAAAGAAAAATAAGAAATAAGCAATGGATATGGAGGTAACGGGTTATTTCTGCAGGAGATCGTCGCAATTGAAATGTAGTTGGCGCTGGAAAAAAACAGGTGAAATGCTGGCACTCTGTCATCCAAATGGGTGGATGTGATATGGTGTTTAGCACTGACGTAGTATTACGAGATTCTTGATGATGGAAAAGATGGAAGTTCAATAAGCGGACGTTTATTCATGAATTCGGCATCATGTGGCTATGCCTGGGTATTGGCAGAGAAGCAATACGAGGCTCCCCGTGGCTGCAGATTTCCCAAATACAGTATCAGCGGTTTACCACATTATTCACGTCAATCTCATGGCGTTTCCGTTTACGTGTATATCCAATATTTGATCCTGGCATGTCCAAACGCCATAAGAGGCACAGCTATATTGCATACGGTATATCGTACACATTTTTTCATTACACGAGCTTCTCCCATCCATCATTTACGAGCATGTTTCCGAATTTACATTCATTTTGACAAAAGAGGTTTACCAGGGCCAGTTAAACAGTTTCTCGTTTTCCTTCCTATTTTTTCTGCGCTTCCGTCGGGTTCTGGATAAAAATCTTACGATAAATAAGCTGGCAGAGAGCATTGTGTCGGTGCGAGTAGCAGCTAGAGATGAAAAAGGTTTCTTAGTAAACATCCCGAGAATTGAAATGATTTTCTTTTGCTTCTGCTGCTCTTCTGTTAAAATTCTAGTCGACAAACACGTTTTTTTTCCTTGACTCTCTTTATATAAATAACGTTTGGGGCTCGATAAACGATTCCAGAAGCTGGAATTCATCAACGGCCCGCACCCGAGGTAAATGGATGGCTCCGCATTCAAGCGTCATGCATCGCATTTTCTCATAGAGTTTTTTTTTTTTTTCCAAAAAAACAGGTAAGTTGTTTTCAGAATGGAGATGGTGGGGCTGTACAAATAAGCTTTTGCTTTAATAGGAAGCCGCAAAAGTTGTAGGCTACTATTTAGATTAAGAAGTTTTCGAGAAACAAACTACATGTAGATAGCGTATAAATCAGGTACATACTACAAAAATTTCAAAAAATTTAAAAATCAAGAATTAATTGCGAAATAAATAAACAAACAGATTGAAAATCATACTGGTCTACATACATATGGATTGAAAATAACGATTTTTAATTTGCCACTCATCACGTGCGAGCAATGATTGGTCGAACGGGGTCACGTGGTAACCATGACAACCGTAGAACGTAAGGCGGCGTAAAATGCCAATAGTTCGCCAATATTACAGTTGTATCACCATTGACAGGTAATTATTATATTGGTAGTTCAAAAAACAGGAATTAAAATCTATTTTTAGCGTTTTTCAAATACAACTCAGTGGTGCCCAGCTAGATGAGTCTAATGGCTGGTATAAATAAACGAAAACTATGTTAATTATCACGTTATTTCTATCCGTTTATAGCTTGGAAGTAAATGTATTCTGAAACATGAATGGCTTTGCTGCCTAGGTAACCAGTCGGAAAGCCACCGCCTCCATTAAGCCTAACCGGATGGCGTATATCTGGTTAAAAGGTATCGTGAAAAAGCTTCTTTGGAGCATTTATGAACTTGGTACGTCTTAAATAAAGCTTATTTCTGCTGAGAATAGATTATTACAAGAATGCCTTTCGGCTTTAGAACTTGCTCCAGGAATATTATTACTGTTATACTGAGTCAGTGACCAATGGAAACTAAGCCATTCTGAAAGCGAACAGAAAGTGACCGCAGTCCAAGAACTTCTTAAATACCACTGGATACCACGCTATTCTGTGGATGACCTTCATTGAACAACCAAAGCCATGCATGACAAGACAGTCCAAAAACTGCTCAAGAACAGTTTTTTTTTTCAGCAAGAGCAATGTGAAATTGGGAATGTGAAATTGTAAACCACGCTATTCAGGAAAAAAGAGCAGAATGTCTCTAGGAACATTCTTAATGTCATTGGGCTAGTTGAACATTGGAATCTACGCTATTCTGGAGATGAAGCCGACAATTACGTTTCTTACACAGTCCAAGAACTTCCCAAGAACAGTTTAGTTTCAGTATGAGCAAAGTGGATGACCCGAAGCATGGGTAAAACACCCGATAGATCGTTTATCGACAACCTAGAGAAACGATGCTGGTGATCAGGAATGCAAATAGCCATCCATCCAGCAATAAAAATGCCTTCCAGAAGTCAGGGAGACGGGGTTTAATTGCCAGGGCATTAATGTCCACTCCGTAAATAGGAAATCTGGGCAAGAACAAACCCCCAGCTGCTGGTGGACATCCTGGGCAGTGCATTGGGCAGTCCCAACGTGTAGGGGCCCCTACCATGAGTAATATCCCTACCGCAGTAAAACTGGCATTGGGGAGGATGGTGGATCGGAGTAGATGCCCTAGATTGGAGGACATTGAAGCGACTGATGGTCAGATAAATGTCAGAATTAGGAAAGGAAAGAGGCAAACGAGCCACAAAAATTCCTAGATTATGCGAAAGCCAATTCGGTTTAGGCTGGGGAGACACGTGGATGGGTTATGTCAAATATTTTCAATCGGTATCAAAGTGTTTTTATCCAAGATACTCATGGTCCATTCAATAATTTGTGCAGCTGATCCATCAGCTTAAATCCTGAGCATCTTCCGTTCTCTCAAATCGGCCGCAAAACTAATTTGTGCTTCCAATAAAAACCGCTTTTCTGTATCATCAATAAGGTTTAAAAGTAATTACCTTTAATGCCTTATATGGACAATTTCTTGCCGATGCCAGTTTATGGGCCGCCTTAATGGCGCTGGCGTCGCAAAATGGCTGCACGCTGAAGTGAATCCTAAACAGGGGGTTTAGGGGGCGCTAGAGGACAATTTGCGACAAGAGCTAGGGGGATCCATTTAGTGTAAATACTGACGATAAATGCGCGGGCACAGTCATGAGGGTCCCGTTTTTGCAACGCAATTCGTGCCCATTTTCTTTTTAAATTAATGCAACTGGCTTATGGTGAACTGCTTGGATTTGGAAACTGTAAATATTATCATCGCCACACGCCATTTCCCATTTACCCCTCCCCTATTTCCAGGGATTTAGCGCCAATCCCAATGATGGGTGCATTATGACGATCCAATCGTCAAATTTAAAATCCAGGATGGCAATGACAGACTCAGAAAATGCATTCGGTCTGATGAAACCCATCACGGTCGGGAAATCTCAACTCCTAAGAGGGCTAGACTGGTCCTTTCCCTAACAGCAGACGCCCCTTTTCTTTTTTTTCGCCTATTTCACTGCATGTGATTAACTTAATGCCCCAGCGTTGGGGACAATGCTGGAATACTGAAATACCAGTAAATAACAACAGCCAAAAATTGGTGGTCATTGGTGTAGTTTAAAGCGATATACATTATACGTTTACATGTAAATTTAAATGTTAACTTAACTTTGTCGAGTTTATGGAGTTGAGAACCAACTCATGCATGTAAACCTGCCTTACCTACTTATAACTTCTTAAACTTGATTCGAGAAATTGTAAGGGGGTAGTTTTATTCGAGACAACAAACCAAATAAATTTATCTACATGTAAGTATAGCACACGTCATGTAAACAACTTAAACCGACTGTTTCCCCCTACTGATTTGCGCACCAGGGGGCACGTCTATTATTCATGATAGTTTTTCATGGTGTAGTTTTTGTGCATTTATGCAGACTTTATGAAAGGTGCATTTTTGGCACTAATTTTTGGCACATTTTCTGGATTACGTCTACGTATGCTGTAAATGTATTTGGTTTTATTAAGCTCAGACCATATATACATGTACCCCCCGAGGTCCATGCTGGTCTTTGCGAAGCAAAGGAATCTGGGTGTTTTTGTAACATTGACAAACTTAAGTGTGGTCATGTAAACATGCATCTACTGTACTTGATCTAAATGACTTGGTTTATGCTGACTTTATGCAAGTTTGCTTTAAGCACGTTATTGGTATCTTTAGTTGTATCAAAGTATATCAAAATCAGCATACAAATACATGTACAAGTCAATATTGGAGCCAGAGTCGTTGCATTTTACTCGGTAAACACCTCCCAATATACAGTACTCGTAATTGCCGAGTTGCCTTTTTTTGATAAATTTTAATAATGCCTGTAATCATCGTATATCCGAGCAAGCCGAAGTAGTATTTGGGCAATGAACCGATATAAAAATACAGCATTATGCTATTTCGATTTTTGCAAGGTGAGCGAAAATCCACAAAAGCTTCAACAATGCCGCCGCCATTATCCACATAAAAAATTAGGGGAAAAAGCATCATCTCGCATGAAACTTACAATTACGCCCCCTAGCTCCATCTTCAAATAAATTAGTTCCCATTGTATTGCTTTGTTGGAAAACCAGTCAGAATAGGATGATGAGGTGTTACGGTTATTGCCATAAAGTTGTTCGGGTTACATTTTACGACACAACCCACACTCCCGCATTTCTTTTTATGCTCGCCATAACAGATATGGAAAACTGCAATCTTGAATCTCTTAAAACGTTAATATCGCCATACGATAGAGCTATATGGAAAGTTTTTTTTTTATTTATTTTTTTTGCTGAAAAGCTGAAATTCCAATATTTCCACATTCCGAACCTACGCCTTTCTATGACTTGAACCTCGATATGCCGTTTGGAGAAAATCTCTCAATTCTTTTCACTAATGTAAAAACTTTCCTTATATACGTCGTTATAAAAGTTCATACAGAGGGAAAACGTGATGAAATTGCTTTATGCTCCGAATATCCACTGGAACTAAACCATTATTATTCAATAGTTGAGCCAGTATATGATCAAGATTGTGAGACGAATGAATTTTATCATATAGCCGTACAAACGATCGTTGCACAAGTACATTCGTACTAAACTACCAAAGTTAAAGGGGCACGATTAATTGCGTTAAAAACCACCAAACCATTGCTAAAATTGTGCATACATTATATGCAAGCAATGCTGTAAGTAAGCATATGACATGGTGAGTACTTATTTGTGAACATTAAATTTCTAGAGATTTCCAGGATCATATCCTAATTTTCCCAGTTTTCCTGGGTCATATTCTAATTTTTTCAAGTTTTCCAGGTTAAAAAAATATATTTCGATGATTAAATGTGTGCTACAATTCACTTGAACACAATACATTATTTAGTCATAACAAGGAAAAGCTACAGGCGAATTTTTTTTGAAACACTAATTTCAAATGGCAGCTTTTTAGTTAATATTACGAAATAAACATACATGTGGTGGATTTTACGAACATTTATTTGAAAAATTAAAAATTACCAGAAATAATGGATTTTAGGAATATTTGTTTTCTTTGGAAATCAAAACAATGAAAAACGTGTTGATTTCCTAGAATGTAGTTCCAGACCATTTTGCAAATATCAGAAGTATGAATATTGACAGAAATTGCCTCCACCTGACGAAACTTGAATCAAAATATTACCAGAAATAACGATTTTAGGGGAATGGTGGAAGTGATTATTGGGTCGATCAATTTGTGTTGATTTCTCAGAATTATAGCGAAGAAACACAAAATGAAATTTTGATACTGAAAATTTCCAGGTTTCAATTCAAAATTCCCTGAGTTTTCCTGGCTTTCCTGGTGTTAATGACAAGAAAACCACCCCTCTGAATTTTGAAATCTTCTACGTCGCAAATTACCATAATTTCAGTGAGCTTGGAAACTGTCTTTGTTTTCCTAGCATATAAACACTGTTCCTTATTTACCTTTTATCTGACTTTCCCGATTCAACAACATATTCATTCATTGAAAATGCTCAACAGAGTAGTTCGTGCGAACTGCATAAACATTGGATTATTGGTGATGCTTCAGATGCTGGGGAATTTACTTTGGTTGTTTATAGTTATTTAATTTAGCATCAATGCTTCAGTTTTACGCAGGCTATTAGCAATGCGTTGGCGCTAATACCCCAAAGATAATACTGAGGCAATATCAGAAAGGGACTCGATTATATTTCTCTCTTAAATCACTACTAATCTTACTTTGTGTTACCGAAGATATCTCTCTTCGGGAAGCTTTCTCGTCTTCAGATTTCATTACAAGCTCTGAAGGAATTAGCGCAGAACTTCATTAGACCCTGTACTTATTCCTCCTTTTTATTGGGATTACGAATATTATCGATGCTTACCACACCACATCTTGTACACTGATGACAAGATCAGTCAACATTTCTGGCAATGTCTCCCATATAACGCGATCAGAAATTATGAACCGGATGGACAATAACATAGCTTGACACACCGTATTTTGACCTAACGGTTTAAGTTAACGCATCAGAAAATGGGTGTCTTACCTCCACATAGTAGTAACGGCACATGGGCTTGTAGGCATTGGTTCCACAAACTAACACATGGGTGGCATTGGTTTTGGCTAACACTCGGATATAATTTTGGCAGTCATCCTAAGGAAGAAACAGAAACAACATGTTAGAGAATTCGTATTAATTTAAGAAACAAACACACGTATACACTGTATTGTTGTGGTTTTGAAAGTGCAAAACATATGAAATTGTTGCCAGCAGCATATAGAGTCAAACAAAATGTAACCATGTAATAATGCAACCATGAATCAAGTTATTTTTACCATACTTTCTATATCAGCGTAGAATCAGCGATGTATTTGGGAAATAAACGGACGTCAACTGTATTCAAACGAAAAATTATTTCTCACAGAATTTCGGACTGGCATAGATTATTCTTGAGAAACAGGCCAACATTCATGGGCATACTTCAACACACATGTGCATAACTTCCAGATAAACAATATTTTGACAAATCAGACGATGACGTCATCACTGCAGATTTATAAAAAAATAAGTTCAAATCCACCACTTGTCATCCAGTTTTTATTTCGGAAACATTAATATACTGCAAAAATGATTTGCCATAATACTGTTTATTCAAAAATTAGGTGAAAATTAGCCTTTCGGAGACTAAAATCCATCATTATGCTCACGTTACGATAAAAAAAATCCCAAATATAAATTTTTTGGTCAATGATCATGGCATCGCTAGGGGGAGGTACTGAAAATCAGGAAAATGTGAAGACATAATACTTGGACGCCCCCATGCCAGTCTACATCTCATCACATTTCCTTTAAGACATTGCAGTCGAATAAGGAAGAATGTTAAACTTGTCTGCTCAAGAATCTCATCTTGAAGATTGTCAGTTTGGATCCCAGCTTTGTTGGTCTCCTATCCTCCTGTCTGCCCTATTTATGCCGTCATCTATCCCAAGCACTTTTCCATTTCCCCCTTTTCGCGCATTTATGGGATGGCTGTAAAATTTACAGCTTATTCCCATAATGGCGGTTTGGTTCCATCACCGTGGAGTGTAATGGAATTTCTGCTAAGTTTCTCAACTGAAGGGCTACGTGCTTCGTGATCATAGCAGATTCGCCCGAGAGCTGTTAACTTGAATGTCGACTCATGATATTCCCATCATATCAAATAAATACAAGTAGATTCCAACAAAAGAGAAAAAATAAGACGCATTTTCCCCCTGTTCGTCATTGTCATTCCTTCAGAAATGTTCGTACATATACATACGATTAAGAGAAATAATCAAAAAATCTACGATCTACAGTAATCTACAACGTTACATTATATAAAAGGATGGGCCACTAAATAATATACACGTAATACACATCCTGGGTTCCCACTCAAATTCTCAAATCTATTTCCCTGACTTTCCCTAACAACTTGCAGTCATTTCCCTGACATTCCCTTACAACCTTTCAGTAATTTCCTCAACATTTTACACGAAATTTCACAGTGACTTTAGAACACAAAAATAGTATGAATTAATTTTCAAGCTCAATTAATTTGTATAATCAGTACCGAAATTAACAGTGAAGTAACCGCGATTTTTTATAAATCCTAGGTCTTAAATGATAGGTCATGATAGTCAATGTTGTCATTCAAAAATATGTTTAGCAATAGTAATTATTTAGGATCGCGAAAGGCAACATTTTTTGATGCAAAATATTGAGAAATAATAATTAAGGGAATGCAGTGGCAACTTTTTTAGAAAAAGTTCTATTGAAATTTTTGCAAAAATAAAGCTCTGAAATAATGAATGTTATTTTTTTTTTTTAAAAAATTGCTTTTAAAAACAGTAAACTATCTCAATTTTCCTGAAATTCCCCGACATTTTCACGAATTTTGACGAATTCCCTGACACTTTTTCATTTCCCTGACATTCCCTGACTTTCCAGAAAGTGGGAACCCTGAAATATAATGTAGTTTAGGGAGACCAGGGATTAGTGAAGGGTTGAGAAATCGCAAAAATTGCTACGTAAATCACATTATGTGCACTCTTATATGTTGGGTTTGGTGGATATATAATACAGTACGAGTAGAGAGGGAGGGAGACAAGAAAAGAAGATAAAATTTTCATCCACGTCATTGGTTATGAATTTCGATGGGAAAATACATCGCTCACATAAGGTATCGATAAAATGTTGAAACCATAATTTTGGGAAGATGATCATTATAAAGATTGGTCATTATATTGGCCTCAAAGTGATCAATCTACCAGTAATACTGCGCTAGGAAAACGTCTTTATATAGTAGTATAAAGTCATAGAAAAAAATCTTTATGCTAAAACACTGAATGAAAATATCAGCACAAATGGTCATGTGTGCAGTTAAGGTCAGTGAGGTGCGAAAGTGTAGAAAATGGGGAAACGAAAAACATCCAATTTTCAAAAACTGATGTGATAGATCGTCGAAATAGGGAGAAAAAAAAATAGAAAGAATAAGATAAATATAGGAAAATTATACACTTAGGATCCAAATGTATGACGGATTATCGGAGTGCAACGACAGCCGATTTTCAAACCCCAGTGCAAAAATTGCAACTATATACTAGTATATCAGTAAACTAAAAAAAAGCAGCTTCAACAAAAAAAATGTACAGAAATGTGAAGTTCACGAATACTGGATATAAGTGTGGAGAATATAAATAATATAGGGTCTACGTATTGGCAAAAAAGTGTTTGCCAAATGGATAAATGGCAAAAAAGCTGAGAAAGGGAAATCAAAAAATAGCCTGTACATCAATTCAATTCAAATCAGTTTAACTCAATACCTTACAATCAGTAAGTGATATATGGTGTGTAATCCATCAACCCAATTTAATTGGCAATAGCGAGCAACATTAACAAGAGTCGTCATATCGGCTAAATAAATTTGACAGTCAAATGTCAAGTAAAACGTCAGTAAAAAGTCAAAATGGAAAACAGACTTCATCAATCAAAATATTTAATTGTCAAGCTAGTAATCAACGCTTATGGACACCGCTTTTACTTTTGCAAGGTCGAACGACAAAGCCCTTTCATCAAATTAAACCGTTTATTAAATTATTTCGGAAAAAGTGCTGAGTTGACAAATTGTTGGCAATAAGTGCAACTATTCGCTAGAGTTCTTTGAACTCCAAAATATTATAATACCATATACAAGCAGCGCAAAGTTAAAACATAAATAATTTCGTTGCCAAAAAGCAGAGTAAACAAAAATAGGCTGACGTTTTTGGAAATGTCAGAAAAGAAACCAGCCAGGTATAAATAGTTAAGCTTTAAAAACTGTTGCAACTACTGTAAAAGTAACTTATCATTGGAGAAACATCATCTTGCATATGTAATATTGATTATTTCATATTCGATTGAATCATATTGAATATTTCACGTTCAATGATTCATATCATTGCAAAAAAGTTGGAACAGTTTCAATTGACTCAAAAATTACAAGGGCAGTTCAAAAAGTAAGGTAATTTGTTCATTTAAAAAAGAACGACTTATTATGTGACAAAATTGAAATGGGCCAAAATTTATGGGACAAATGCATCAATAACTGTGGGGATTATGTGGCAAATAGAGTATTAAATGCTCTACAATTTCAATTTTGTCCCATAATGAGTCGCTCTTTTGTAAATAAATAACCTTACTTTTTGAACTCCCCTAGTACTTTGCGTATGCCAATCAAAGCTGAATGTGTAATCAAGTTGGTTTGTACATGCAAAATAATTACATGTATTTTTAATTAAATGTAATGCCAATGAAGATATCGGATTTGTCCACGAGTTTTAAGGTCATTACCACATTGAATTTCCCAATGTTGTATTGTTAAAAGGGTTTGTTATCTCAAAACGATTCCTCTTTAGACGAAATTGTTACTGAAAGAAAATGTATCAAATTCAATCATCAGCACTGCAGCAAGGGCTTGGACTGGCATTAAATTTTAAGGAGCATTCAAGTGAGGGAAAAGTCTGATTTCCGGAAATTGCACCCAGATGGCCCATAGTTACCCTTATTCAATCTCTTGGGCCTTGATAATTCCTTCAAATAACTAAACCTCACTGTTACGAAAAACCCTTTTTCGAAAAATCAACAAAATCAATGCAAGGGGGAATTAATGTCAGCAACGAAGTTTTGAGTCATATGGACTTCTTAAAGCCAACGTCTTCGATTTTTAATTAAGAAAGAAAATATGACGAAACAAAACTAGAGCAAAAGATTCTATTAAACGAGTGAAGGACATCCAATACGAGCTATTGACAATTAAATTAAATCAAAATAAAATTTCAATATGAGTGAGAGTTGCCCTGTGGCTGACGCCACAAATAACTTGATAATAAAAAAAATTAATTTCGTTTTTTGCCATCTTGAGCATGTCTTGAAATCCCACGCAACAGTCTGAATTTTTCTCTCTTCAGAATTACACCATCTGCTATTTGATATACAGCCTACGCAAAAAGCAGGTTTTCTAAAATTACTACTTTCAGGGAAATTTTAATTATGAAAATTCGACGTTAAATATTCGAGCTAACTTCCTATAATTCAGGTCTAAATTAACACTGAACGACCTAATAACCAATGACATCCATTGGCAATAAATACGTTGGGTGGCTGGCACTTATTAAATTCTCCAATAAAATATTAAGCTCTTAATTAAGAAAGTCTTGAAGACCAAGTTTGGTCGCAGAAACTTATACTTCTTATTAAACATTCTTTACTGGAAACAGTTGGGGAATATTTGACACTGCTCTACAAATTCATGCATTTTAATTGGATTTTATCACTTCTTGCTGGTTTTAGGAAGATTTCTGTATATATATATATATATAATCGCAAGATTTCCGTTGATTAAAAACGGATATTACTTTTTTTTAGAATATGTCTCAAATCAAATCTCGATTGTTTCAATAATATCATCATGCATTAATTAATTTCTTACAGTAATAATATTATTATAACCATACCATCTTTAATGAGTTTTTAATTTACATAACATATATTTAACGGTTCTTAAATTAAAATGTCTGTCAGCATGCGTTCATTAATTTTTATTGTGATATTATTGTTTGTTTGTTTGTGGAATTTTTAACGTTGGCCTATTTTCGCACCTATTGGGCCCATCACCAACGCCAGGGGG